>QLOI01003529.1:0-50433 GCA_003313605.1 Tuber umbilicatum | reverse complement strand
TGCGAGACCTCTTCTCCTAAGACAATCAACTATCCTCTCGAGAACTTATTGAGTAAAGCTGTGACTTCACGATATTAAGTTTCACCGTTAAGGTTTTTCTCTCTTACATATTTGTTCTTCACTTTGCGTACGAAGAAAGCTTCGGTACGGCCGCATCCTTGGGATCCATCTTCCCACAGAGAGCCCCCGTTACACCCTGCAATGGTTTTATTTTAATCCCTAGGATGTTGTGATTGGTAGGACAAGGTAAATTGTTGAACTTAGAATGATTTGGGTGAAATTTCCGTCGCTATTAAGGGAGGAATGTGTAAGTGTATATTGTATAGCTATGAATGCGCCAGGCTCATAACCTATTGAATTGTTTAAACTGTCTGATCTTAATAGACGATATAGTGTATATAGTCACGATACTTAAAGTATATTGCACGTACTTTAAGCCAGGAGGAGATATTTGGTAAGAAGGAAGATTGGTGAAGAAAGTTGTCCTTAATTCTCCTAAACGAGGTGGCCGGTAGCGTCTATATATACAGGTTTGAATCCTCCGCATACACTTCTAATACCGTAAGAATCAATAGTGAAAACATAGGAAGAAACATTAGTGCTACCGTGTTTGATCTTGAAAATCTGCCCAGGAAATCCCAAATAATGTCCTTTAATTTAAAGAGGTGGGAGGGATATAACTGTAAGTATGAAGAAATAACTGTAGGTTAAAAGAACCAAAAAGTACATATAAAGACGGAGAAATATCCCGAAAACTGTAAAGAAAACACATGTGTCAATTGTGATCGCTATCAGGAAATATTCCCTGAATTATATGTCATCTATGTCCTAGCTGTAGTAATGATCTTGGGATATAGGTAAAGCAGTAACACGAACCAATTATGAGAATACGCGATATTATCAAAGTAAAATAAACATATGAAATGAAACAAAATTTTCATCCCCAGTAACTGTCGGGATTTGTGGTTGTATCTGTAATAGGCAGACTTCAAAACACGGACCTACTTTGTTCCATGAAAGTCTGATTTCGGCAAATAGGAGACGGCGAATTGATATCAGCCTCGTGTAGGTGATCACATGAGAGTCGACCCTAAGATCGCTTCTCACCAACCATGATCCCAGCCAACGGCAGCAACTGCGATAGAGTGAGCCACTGTGAGATTCTATCTGAGGGCAAAAGAATTGAGGGTGGAGAGCCTGTAAGAGTGGAAGAAAGCCCGGAAGTCTATACTCAGAAGGGTAGGGGAAGCAGGGGGTGATGGGGCCATGATACTAGGTGTGTGGTTGCGATTTCAATCAGGAAGAAAATACTAGACGTGGTTCCTGGCTACCTACATCGTCCCATGTCCTTCAATATATAGAGATCCCACAATCAGCCCATAAATTAAACATAATTACTATAGGTTATAATGGTTGCTCATACAATTACATAACCTTATATGATTCAACCAGTTTATTGCTTAATAACAATATTAGTATGAGTCACAACCACAACTCATGTGAAAAGCTAACATCCTATCTCTCTAAACATGTCATTCGCGGAACAATAACCCCTTACTGAAGACCTTGTATCTTTGTAAAACATTATAAGATCATAAAACAGGTCACGTGTACAAAATCAAATATAAAACCCATGAAACAAATGGGAACCATACGTCTCCTACATGTGTCGTAGTATGAAATAGCTACGTGAGTCTAGAATCATAACAGCGATATAACCCACTTTTAGTGACCAACTGGATAATAACATTCCCTATAGTTACAATTTTTTAATATCCCATAAATCAACCCCTCGCTGACTGGTAGGTTGGATGTGTTCCCCTGAAACCACAGCCCTCTACTTAGCCTAGATTGTTCCCTCTGAGCTACCAGCTTATCACAGGTATATGCTGTAAATTATGATGCAAGGGATTTTTACTTTTAATTACTACATCATGAAATAGTTTATAATGATCTTTCCTACTATATTCTAATAGCACATATTGGATAGCTTCTTTCCAATACTAACCCTACAACTAGAGGAATGAAGTTCCCCAACATACCTGGAAAGTACCACATTTCAATAGCTTTACTTATCTTATGCAGTATGCCAATCTACTTGTAGTATGATATAAAAGAAGCGAATTATAATGCACTCTGAGTTTGATGTAGTTATGTGGGTGGTAACATATAACCTTATAGGGTGTGTTGAAATGAAACTAATATTTGTCTAGGACAAGACTTAAATGTAGTTCCATGGAGACTAAGCTGATATGTGATAGGAAAGTTGATTTTCATCACCTATTTCCGGTTCACTATATGAGTATTTGGGAAGTTGGGTGAACAACCCAGGTCTTCCTCTTCTAAGCTTCACACTTACGGCAGAGGCCCTATTAAAATTCTTGTACTTAAGCGTCCGGGAGACCCACCGTGGTTGTAGTAGGAAGTTCTCCATTCGCGAGTTTATCGATTCTCTATTGCTCTGTTCTTTTTTCTCTCAGCTCTGTTCCCACCAACCAAGACGATTGAATTTCTACCTACCTATTATTTGTTTAGAAACTACGACCATCCATGAGGACGAGGTGGGATAAAATAGAACGAGGTGGTGGGCGAAGCAGCGGGGAGACGGGAATCAGTTTGAGAACACTCGTGGAAGCGGTGTAATGTTTTTGTATTCAGGGAGGGCGCTTACCACTGTTATTGAAGGACCAGTCCCTTGTCCACAACTCTATTTTTATGTACCATATTCCTCGCTTCTGCTCTTGCCAACTTTTCTTCAATAATCTTGTCTTGATCCCGAGATTACAATTTCGACAGCGATGTAGGGTGAAGTGTTGTGGAGATGTAGAACTTGTTGAGTATGTAATGAAGATGGAATGCGTTACGCTCCTGACAACCGAGCTTAGTACGTCGGTACCACATTCACTTCAATTGAGAACACCCCAATGGGTTTTGTGGGCTAGGCGAGGGTGTTGTTGGTTCACTTGCGTTATGGCATAATGTGACTTTCACTCTGTAGTGGTTGGGTCAGTGCCTGTGTGGCTGGTCACCTTGCAGGGTTTGCTCCATTCAAAGAAATTACAGGATTGCGTATCTCAAAAACGCGGAATGAAAGAACACCAACCGCCAACATTATTCAATTTTTCACACAACAGCTAAGCTAGAGCTATCTTAGTCATCGCACTCGCGATTCATGACATAGTCAGCAGCACACTTCATGAATGCGTTGTATGCCAATGTCACTGCAGTGGGGTCCCCGGTCAAGTAACCCTCATCACAGCCTTCTCCCGAGTGGACGAATAACCAGATAAACTCCGCGAAGAGCCTTTCGTATTCATCACTGGCCGTTTCGTGATTTGAAGCGACAACCTTGGCGTGATGGTTCAAAATAGCAATCGTTTTGAAGCGACCTGAGTTATTTAGTGTCCGCACCCTTGGAACCCAATAACAGGAGTTAATATTACGTACTGATCCGTGATACCTGGCTGGGAGACAAGCCGTAAAGCTTCTCGTAAGTCCCGATATCTTGTCTGGCACCCGGCCCCCTGTACAAGGAGGCATCTACAACCGCATCCCCCCCAGTAACAGTCAACTTGCCGCCTTTAATGATCTTCAGATCAGCTTCCGTGACAGAACCCGACTTATCGCGCTTGAACGTGCTTAGGAATCTGTTCCTCTGAGCTTTGTAGAAGGGATTCGAATCGTGCAGAGCTTTCAAATCATCGTTCATGGAATATATTATCTGCTGATTGGAGGCGAGATCTTGGCGGGTTTTATCTACCTTTTTCTGCAGTTGCGCAAGACGTTTGGCGAGAGCGGTCCAACGGTCAGGGAGCTCGGCGGAATAAGGAGGGCGATTGCCGTGCCGCAACGACCCCTCCCCCTCACCACCAACTGACCGCCATGCCAGGTCTCTTGCCCCTCCGGTAGTAAACGTTCTCACTTGCTTGGTCGCTTCCTCCGGAATAAATCCGGGTGTAGGAAAAGACTCACGTGGGCGATCGGTATTAACCGCACTTTCTAGTGATCGCGTCCGGTCCCCAGGCTGATCTGCCGTTTCGCCATGATGAGGCAAATCTTTGCTTGTCCGACTGGTGTCAGGATCTGCGGCCTGAGATTTTTCTTCGGCATTGGCCACGGCTGCCAGTTTAGGAGGCATGGCAAAGCTCTCGGGCGGTTGCGATTTTCGCACAGGCTGATTGTGTCTGGTGGGGTTTGGTTCCTTTGCAACGAAGGGGCTACTTTATCAAATTCTGATTATGGTTTGCTGCCACTGGAGAATTATAGGTCGTCTTGCTGACTAAGGAGCATTGCAGGGAAAAATTGGTAATTATGCAAATTCGACGTCAGCGCCAAGACCTGCTCCCACAAGCAGAATCGTTTATTACGCGACCCCACCACTGGATTCTCGGGCGGGCCAGTTTTTGCAGCAAGTATAGAGCGCACCAATAAACCCCACCTCAAGCCGGTTGCAATGGGCCAGCTACAGGTGCCAATCTGGAGACCTTCCCGAACCCTGCCCAAAATTGTAACAAACCTAAGCCCAACACATCCTAATCAAAGCCCACACCACTTCGAAGGTCCCACATGCTCTGGTGTAAGCATGGGTATAATGCAATTTGGGAGCATCGATTATTTCAACTTCCATAATGGGGAGACATGCACGAGAGAAGAGTTGAATAAAAGCATGTAGTACGAATCAAGGGCAACAATAAATGTTTTGAAACAATTGCTTCATGCGGGCGGTTATTGTTGATGGTAGGCTTTCTAAGGGCTTCGGAGCCAACAGGACTCCTGCGGTTGCCAGCCTTGCGGACATTGAAGCGCTTGGATACCATCTAAATAGGTGGAATCTTGGGAGCCTGGTCGTGGTGAATGACTTTCTTCGGCTGTCGACAGGAGTAGCCGGCACACCACCAGAAGCATTAGTGAAACTACTGGGGCATTGGTTCGAGCTTTTTCTGTCTACTTAGGCCTGCAGAATGGGCAACACGGCTGAAAATATTTGTATCTATTGTACTAACTGCAGGGATAGCGAAGTAACAATAATGAACACAATATATCTTGAAGACTTTAGATTAATCAAAGCTTGCGCACACTTTCTAACAGGAAGGCTGTTTTTGTTTTTGTTTGAGTCTTGCTAAATTATTTTTTAAATCAGTCACGAGGTCAAACATAAATCCAAAAATTACAATCTAACGGGCTCACCGGCGCCCACGTTGGCAAGATGACATCCCAGATTAAATTTTCTTCCCAATCAGTTTAACCTCTGCCACATCAACTGCGGTCGCGAAGTCATTGTTTTATATATTCAACCAAGGAAATACATATTTAATCACGACAGCCACCTGCCACACCCAAGTTCCAGTCAACAACACTAAGTCAACAAGGAATCCACATGCGTAACCACCCATAGTCCAACCACCAAGACCACCAGAGAGGTACCGCTGTGCAATTAAACAGGTCAGCGGCTGGAGGGCGTCCCTGAACGCGCCTGGGACACTGCGCCCAACAATGTCTGCTGTCCTTCCGCACAAGGCTGTGGTAACTGACCAAGCCTGTGCCACCACGAATTCTGAAAACAATATAATAATCAATCAGGCTGTTACTGTGAAGGTGGCGTGGGGTCTTAGGTGGCGTGGGGTCTTAGGTTCACGAGCATAGTACCAATGTCCCTGCAGCGTATGACATGACCTCCTGTCCTCTTTCCGAAATTCGAGAAGAAAGGCTACATGTCCGATACAAAATCTAACCACTTCCCAAAGTTATCAGTGTAGGGGCAGGGGCAAACAACTTATGGCCATCTAGTCGGCCAACTCTTTCCGGGCTACGTCCACATGGCCTGTGACCCAATCCAAGGTGACTGTGACAATACGGTTCAACAATGGCACCATTATGTCTCGCAGCTCAGCCGTGTCCGCATCCGTGATCATATTGTCAATCAGTGCGAGTGTAGGGGCATAAAGGAGCAACATATGTAAGGTGCAGCCGTGAGCTAATTGCCAAACTTGAATATCGTGAACGGGGTACATGACAGGGAAGAGCTCGAACTCAATGATACCCTCAAAGGAAGGTGTTACGGGTAACCAACTCGAAGCTCACTAGAGTATGGTTAAGGGTTGCTGGATTCGATAATGGAGTAATGTCAGGATGGCCTTGTAATTGTAATCACCAATACTCGGTTCGCTAAAACAGCTAAGAGTATGGATTGTAGATAATCAGTTATTTTATTGATAAGATGTCTTTTCCATTGCTGTTTAGACTAAATTGCTGGCGAGGAACTTTTGTATAGATATCCTGCATGAGTTTCCGCGGCCTGTACAACTAATACTAGCAGAGGCCACCTCACCACGACGAAGGTTGTGGGCAAAAAGAATTCATGTGAACTGCCATTTTCACAAAGAAAACACCTCTAATTGAGTGTAAAATAGAGCATAAATAGCAGGAGATTTTGCTTGTTAAAATGTAAATTACAATTTATCAATTCTTCAAAACCCTCTTCATCAGCAAAAAAATATATCTTCATGCTCTTCTTCTTAAAATCAACCTCCTACCTCTACTGCTCCCAGAGTTCCTCCTCCATTAGACACGGAGATCATGGTTATTGACTCTGCCGAGCCTGCCGAGACTTCCCGCCAAGCCTCCCTATTGCGCCAAGCCTCCCGATTGTGCCCAAGTCCACCAAGACCAAAGCATTCAGACATCTGAGCCAACCTCCCCTGTCAGTTCTTGGCATGCTGAGCCTCAGAATTCTGGTAGTATCTTTTATAAAATCAAGGAGTTGGAAGGTGGGGTATGCTATAATTTTATTACAACTGGGTGTAGTAAAGAATTTTTGCCACAGCCTGGGGTCAGGGATGTATATTTGAGGGGGGAAAAAGAGTGGAATGTTGGAACAGGTGCAAATGTGTAGGCCATTTTGTGCCAATCTAGGGGTTACATGGAGGAAGAAGAATGTAAAGGCTGCGGGGAGGAAGGAGGACCTTTTAATATTTGCTTAACTGTGGCGGGTATGTTTGGTGGTAGTTGCACTAACTATTGTTGAAATTCTTGATTCATTTCATATGTATATTTCACCTGACAATAGTGTATATTCTCATACTTGGTTTATGTCTCAGCTATACCTATATACTGCGGACATTACTACAGCTAGGACATTTCTTACCAATTTCTTTAATATTTCCTGATAATGATCACAAGTTATTCCGTATGTTGTCTTTTAGTACTGAAAGTATTCCAGTTACTTATGAATATTTTATGCATCATTCATGGTCATCAGATTTATAATCTCCTTGCATATTCTTCACACCACTACCCATCCACATATGTTTTATGAGATTATGTTTGCAAGTTTCTCAGGGTCAAACACCGTCACACTTTTGTGGTTCATTTGTTTTTACTATTTTTCTCTTAGTTACAGAGGGATAAATAATTTATGCGTACCTGTATATATATAAGGGTTACCGCCCACCACCTTGCTTAAGACTTGTACGGAAATGAACTACTACGAATCTATCTTCATACCATCTACCTCCTCACTAAGTGTGCCCATAGTATACACTTCATACTGTGTTACTATTCCCATGGAGAGTTATTAAAATCGTACCATTCACAATTTCAACAGGTTATGAGCTCAGACCTTCTGTAGCTATATGGAATACACTTACAAGCTTTTGAACCCTGTAGTTACGCAACCTCTTTCACCTTCATGGAATACAAATTCTACTTCACAGAAAAAAGCTTCTTCTGTCGAAACATTTATTGAAATACATGTTGAAACATTCCTAATTCGAAATGAAACATCCGTCGAAACGAAACACTACCATCAAAACGAAACATTCCTCGAACTGAAACACGTTCATCAAACGAAATGTTCTTCGGAACGAAATGTCACGTAACATTTACGAGAAACGAAACGAAACATTTACGCGAAGGGAAACATTTCCTCTCGGGACTATCCCCTTCCTTTTTTTTCGGGCGTGGTTCTATAAGTACCCTTGCTTGCCCCATCGCACCTCGCTCCCATGTCTGCCTCCTTCCTCTTTGCATTTTCCCCCAGGTGTGCATCCTTCCTCTTGGCATTTTCTCTCAGGAGTCCTCCTTTTTTGGAGAAGAAGGGCAGTTCACTCCCAGGATCCCATGTGTGATATGCTAAAAAATCGCTTCCACCGGACCTATGTATAAATTTATGCAATGGCCTCTACTTCTGCATCAACCTCTACCAATGCTCCTCTCCCTCCACCTCTTCCACCTCTCCCTTCAGATAGGCATACAAACAGTACCCAGTCAGGTTTTACATCTTTCTATAAACTCAGCTCAATTCATAAGCTGTCAGGACCTGAAAACTATCGTTCTTGGCGTGATATTTCCCAGTATATTCTTGCACTATACACCTGTGGCAGGATCGAAACTGGGGAGGAAATTTTCCCAGATCAAGTAATTGATGGCAGAGAGATTATGAATGCTGACCTGATAGATGAGTTTCTCGATCGCCACCAATATGTCTCCGCATGTGTTCTTGAAACAATCGATCCAAATTGGTTAATCTTGTTAGCCAGGCACCAGTCACTTCAAGCAATATAGATAGCCTTTTAGGAAAAATTTGATAAAGAAAATAGCATCTCTTTCTTCGACCAGCATAATGCAGTTCTCGATTCCAAGTCCGATACATCTGAATGTAGTGCAGACCACATCAACAAGTAAGACACCTTATGGGATCGAATGCAACACTGTTGTTCTTCTGTGGCAAAAACAGACAGATATGCATTACCCTTCGTCTTCAAATCTGTGTTTGAATTGACCAAAACCAAAGGTGCAATCCTCTTCAACTCTCTTCCTGAATTGATGGGTACTGTTGTTGATAACCTCATAACCAAGGAGGATCTTTCCTATAAACAGGTCTATAAGAAGTTGTTAGACTTGAAAACCTCCGTTAGTTTTGAGGATGATAAGGCATATAAAACCCCTAATATCAAGTGAAAGGGAAGGGACTCGAACAAACTACGGAAACCCACACCCCCAACATCTCAGGAGTCCTCCTACTGCAAGAAACATTATCCTTCTAGGCGAAGTAATGGACACAGTTGGAATGAGTGTCATAAACTCAAGGCCGACAACCTAAAGAAGAAGGAAAAGACAACTGTTAACTCAGCTAAGATCAGAAAGGGAGAGATATCCAAACCGGTTGGTACATGAACCTACCTCAAATCCACGCAAAAACCTTGACACCATCACAAATGGGTAATCAATACCGGCGTAAGCTCTCACATGATACAGAATCTAAACCTTCTTATAGACTTTGAACCAGAAAAGGGAACTGTTAAGTTAGACAATGATTCAGTAATAGAATCATGTGGCCGTGGAACAGTCAAGCTCGTCGCTAAAACATTGGATGGTCGTGTTGTCCTTGTTCTTCTGCATGGTGTTCTCGAGGTTCCTAAATTAGGTCTTCCAAATTTATAATCCTAGCGTGCTATTATTTCTTTAGGGAAGGGTTTTTCTGGACACAGGAATGGAATGGAAATGTATGCTTCAAGGGAAAATAAATCAGAGGTTCTCAGGGGAAAGTGTGACGGCCAGGACTATGTTGTGCAAGAAACATCAGAGAAGGCGTTTAAGAAGACGTACCAACAGTGGCATGAAGCACGGGAACATCCTTCACCAAAATATCTTCAAAGCAACAACTACTATGATACACTTTCGATCAACGGTATTCCAACAGGTTGGCAATGTGAAACCTGTATTACCTGCAAGTTAACAAAACATCAGCCAAAATCCGTAGATGACTACCAACGAAGTAAGAACCCTTTTGTGCTAATCCACTCAGACCTTAATGGCAAGTTCTCAAAACCTTCCTTCGGTAATACCTGGTACTATGTTGTATTCCTCGATAGCTATACTCGATATACTTGGGTTTATCCTCGTCGCAATAAATCTGATACTATCACAGTATTTGCAGGGTTTACCCAGGAACGCCAAACCCGGGATAAAGCTATTATCAAAAGATGCACAACAGATGGTGGAGGCGAGTATGTCAATAATGAGATGCTGAAACTCTTTCATACACATGGAATTATTCGAGACGTAACTCCTCCCTATCCACATGAATCTAATGGTATTGCCGAAAGATATGATAGGACATTAATCACTTCAATTCGCGGTATGTTAATGTCACGGCGCATGAGGGATACGGGGTTTAGTTTAGTACAGTTAGTGGCATTACATTATTTTTCTTAGTTATACTGGATTGGATAGGGTTACTGTGGGACGGAACCCAATAGGACGTTGTGGAAATGTGGGTGGTGACTGTGCGCCAACGGTCTGATAGTTTATTGGGAATTTCTTTTTTTATATTAATGGGAGTGCCCCACCGTAGTTTAGATTCTTCACGCAATCTAGTATTTTCCTCAGAACACCTGTACGTAGGAATTACAACTCTCTATTGCTTCACACCACCGGAACCCCTGAACCTCTGAACCTCGCGGCGCAAGTACGTTGTACTTGTATACCTGAACCTTCTCGCTTATTCTGCCTGCACCAGTACAGTGGTGTGCCTTGGACTATTCAGCCTCACCCGGAGTGTGCCCGTTACACAAGATTGTATCTACAAGGATCCAACCCACACGACACCATGTCCCGTCACATTCCACTCTCCGCTGCCCCTCTCAGCTCTCTAGCCAGTATGGCCACCATGTCCAACGAGGACATTCAACACCTGAACCATGACCCCATGGTTAACCATCTGATCTGCCTCCGGGACCTGTCACAAAATGTTGTGGCCCAGCCTTCCCTTGAAGACTCCATTCCTCCAGAACAATCCCCAGCCTACCTCCAGATTCAGCAAGAGCTACACGCGGTTAATGAAGAACTCCAGACCCTCCGCCTTGAAGAACAAGGCCACGAAACCCGGCACGCTACTACTGAACAAGATCTTACTGACGAGAATTCAACTATCACCTCGCTTAACACCGCACTCGCCAACGCTCCTCAGGGAGCAGCAGCTGGAGGTGGAAGCAAGAAGATAGCAATCCCTAGTCCTGCCAATTTTGATGGTACTACTGCGGACTTCCAAACTTTCGCTACGCAGTCACATATGAAACTGCGAGGTGACACCCACTGATTTACAGATGAACAGTACCGCCTCGCCTACACCATAGGATTACTAGAAGGAGGTGCTTTCCTGCAGGTGCAACACAATGTCACCGTGGAAGGAATCAACTACAAGAACGTGGCCGCCCTCCTAGCTGAGCTGGAACAAGCCTTCGGGGATCCCAACCGAGTCGCAATGGCGGAACGAGCATTGAGAGCACTGGTACAAAAGAACCGCCCAATTGTCGAGTACCTGGCGGACTTCCAACGCCTTGCTGCCGACACCAACTGGAATGATGCCGCCAAATGTACCTCCCTCTACCATGGCCTGAGTTCGGAACTCAAGGATGCCCAGACCTCCATCCCTGACCCTCCTGAACACATGAATGACCATGCCAACTTGTTAAAAAAGTTGGACAATAATATCCGTGCCGTGTGGCAGAAAGGAAAGGTTCCTCCTCCTCTTCCTCCTCCTGGCATACCCCCGCTGCTGCCCAAGCCCGCCAAATAACCTCAACACCACATACCACAGCCACTGGTACTGCACCTGGCCCAATGGACCTCTCCAGTGGGCGACGTTCCCTTACTGATGCACAACGCGAAGAAAGGATGAGGGGCGGCCTCTGCCCATACTGTGGAGAACATGGACATATGGCACGTGAGTGCCTGAACAAGAAACCTCGCCGCATGTACGGTGCAACACTCTCCCTTCCAGGCCTCCTGACATACCGTAGGATAAGTGTCCTGACTCTGCGGAGTTGGAATACTCGCGGTCCCAGGTGCAAAATACGGCACTGACATGGGACATGTTAAGTGTTCACGTTGTCTCTCTATATCTAGTTTGTCTTTAGATCAAATGGAAAATGGAATTGAGGATAACCATTTGGTACTCACCTGTAACATCATAGACAACTAAAACCTAATCCGTTCCCACACCCTAATTGATTCCGCAGCAACTGGATATGCTATCATGGATACTGACTTCACACACTGCCACCACCTCCCTCTATACTCCCTAAATGATCCCATCGTCATGGGCGTCAACGATGGCAGACCGATTAGTTCAGGAGCAATAACTCACCTCACCCGCATATAACTGAAAATCAAAGACCACCAGGAACTCATACCCCCTTTTATCACCAAGTTGGGTGGATACCCCCCCACATTTGGCATCCCATGGCTAAAATAACATGACGTTGCAATCAACTTCGCTAGCAATACCGTAACCTTTGAGTCAGAATACTGTCTTATGAACTGTACCCCAGACGTCACAGGTACTGAAGGAGTGGGGGAGGAGATACCACACTTCCTACAAGCCTATGCGATACAACGTGCCCTGGACCACAAAGTCTTAGAAGATCCTGACGTCAGAGAGATCGTTCCCCCTGAGTACCACAATTTCATACCTATCTTCCTGGAGAAAACATGGGACCGCCTACCCCCGCATCGCACAGAAGATCACACTATACCGCTTAAGCCCTACTTCACCCCCCCTTTTGGCCCTCTTTACAATCTAGCACCCCCAGAACTGGAAGCCCTACGTGAATGGTTAGACGAAAACCTTGAAAAGGACCTCATTCGACCTTCCTCCACCTTGGCAGCCTCTCCTATCTTGTTCATCAAAAAGAAGGATGGCTTGCTCCGCCTATGTGTGGACTACAGGGCTCTGAACGCAGGAACAATCAAGGATCATGGCCCTCTTCCCCTCCTTACTGAGACATTCATGCAGATAGCCAATGCTAAAATCTTTACAAAGTTAGACATTTGTGGGGCCTACAACTTGATCTGTATGAAGAAAGGAGAAGAATGGAAAATGGCGTTCAAGACCAGATATGGACTCTACAAATCAAAGGTCATGCCGTTCTATCTTACCAATGCTCCCGCCACCTTCCAGGCTTATATCAACAAAACTCTTCGCCACGGGTTGGATCGCTTCTGTACCGCCTACCACGACGACATCCTGACATACAGTAAGACCAAGGAAGAAAATGTGGAACATGTCCGATGGGTGTTGAAGGCACTGCAGGAAGCTGAACTGGAGGTGAAGCGGCAGAAATGTGAATTCCTTGTCAACCAGGTTGAGTACCTCGGCTTTATCATCACGACTAGTGGAATCCGTATGGACAACGCCAAGGTGGAAACCATTATTGCTTGGCCTATACCCGACTGAGTGCGAGATGTTCGGGCTTGTCCAGGTTTTGCGAACTTTTACACCAGGTTCATCCGTGCATTCTCCCGCCTAGCTCAGCCACTTACCGCGCACACCAAGAAAGGCCAACCCTTCATGTGGACTTCTGAGTGCCAATCGGCTTTCAATAAGATGAAAATGGGCTTTACCACTGCTCCTGTCCTAGCCCAGTTTGACTTCGAGAAAGGCATGGCCATCGCAACTGACGCCTCCGATTCTGTCTCTGCGGGCATCATGTCTCATCGAGACAATGAAGAAATTCTCCACCCTGTTGTCTACTATTCTCAGAAGCACAGCCCTGCTGAGTATAACTATGATATCAATGACAAGGAACTGATGGCAGTGGTACGGGCCTTTGAGGAATGGCGTTGCTCTCGGATAGGAATGAAAGTCTCTATCTTAACGGACCACTAAAACCGGAAACACTTCACGACCAAGCGGCTACTGAACCGAGGTCAGGCCCCATGGTCAGAGTTCCTAACTCAGTTTGACTACCATATCGAGTACCAACCGGGAAAGCTGAGCAGCAAAGCAGACGTGTTAACCAGGATGAAGGGAGAGTCAGAGGAGGAAGCTGCAGAGAGGAGGAACCACCAAACTCAGGTGGTGTTGAAGTCCCAAGGATTGGGTTTGTTGGCGAACATCATGCTCCCTACTGGAGCGTCCCGCTCAGAACCTCTTTGGTAAGAGGCATACCAAGTTGACCCAAAACTGAATTAGATCCCAAAAGCCCTTGACCAAGGCGATCAACATGCACGGTTGGCTTCATTAGCCAAATGTGCCCGTGGTGGGAGCCGCCTGTAAGGACCCTGCTGGATCTTACAGTAGACTTAGTCTTATCCCATGCCGGAGCCCGGAAGGGTTACGGCTAGGCTAGTCAGGTAACTCTATCAAAGGGTTACCATGTGGACTAAGCAAAGGGTAATGCTTAGACTGCGAACCAGAAAAGGTATACCGGGTAGGTAGGTAAGTGTACGCGGTGAGTTCAGAAGGTCTCCGAGAGTTCCGGCGAGTTACCCTACGTAAGGGAGGTAGTTACCCTACCTTAGGGAGTATTGATACCCTACCTTGGTCAGCAGGTTACCCTACTTTTGAATAGGAGTTACCCGACCTTGAGCGTAAAAGGTTACGCGAAGTTTCGGGAAAAGTCATAGGATAGTTTGTTACGCAAGATTATATAGGAGGTTCGAATCTGGGCTCAATCGGGTAACCCGTTATTGGGCTACTAACGGGAGAAAATCTTGCCTTGGACGAACATTGAGAAATCTGAGTCCAACACCCCCCTCTGGCCCCGATGTACAGACAATGCGTCTTGGGCCAACTGTAGGCAGGTTGCTGGTTTACTAGGAAAAGCCTATGATTGAAGACGGCGGCATAATACCGCATACGTTGTCGCTGTCCTTCCGACCGGAAGCTGTTCCCAGGATATATGAGGGGGCATGGGGCGATCGAATGGTTACACGAGTAGTGATTCACCAGTGCATACACCACTGATCCTTATAAGCCTACGGTGGTAGGTATGTAAGGTATACTGGAAGCCCTGGAGGCCTCCAGTTAAGTGGTAGACCTTTGACTCCCGTATGTCTCTGAAAGACTCTAAGATATCAGGAGGTTGTTAGCGAGCTCTAGATCATAGTAGTCTTGTCTTGATTAAGGTGTTTATCGTCAGTGGCTACCGGTAGCGCCTGTATATGCCAATGGCTTAAGTGTCTCATCACGGGAGTCCCTAGATCAACCTATCGTGTCGAAGATAGTAGAAGACGATAAACTTGTCAAACGTAATGGTTGTCTACGAGACTTTCATAGACGAATACGAATGGGACAGTGAGTTTGATATTAGACTAGCTTATCAGTAACCTGTTAGTTCGCCACTAACAGGACAGCGATATGAAGAGCGTTCTCCTGAAGTTGATTACATGTATCAGGATACTGCATGAACACTTCACGTCGGATAATGAAGTAGCAGAGCCGGCAAACATTCCGTGGAATGTTAGCCCGAGGCCCAGAGGAGATGGGCATGCTCACGATAGTGGTGAGTTTAGCAGTGATGGAGAGGAGCTGGCAATATAATTCTACTTAAGTATATGCGAGACCTCTTCTCCTAAGACGATCAACTATTCTCTCGAGAACTTATTGAGTAAAGCTGCGGCTTAACCATCTTAAGTTTCACCGTTAAGGTTTTCTCGCTATATATTTGTTCATCACTTTGCGTACGAAGAAAGCTTCCGTGAGGCCGCATCCTTGGGATACATCTTCCAACAGGGCGCCCCCGTTACAGCATATCGTTCAGCGCACTTTTCCCTTCACTCATTTTCTCCTGATTAATTGATTGACCATTGTTGTAAACATCTTCTGAGTACGAGTCGCTTGTCTGGTACAAGAAGCATTGTGTAGAAGCGAAGATATCTGCCCTCCTTGGTATTGTTGACCGTGCTGCTCAGCAGGCCCAGGACCTCCGTTTACGAGCGTCGGTTTTCGCGGACCTCCATAGTCTTGAATGGCCTGCTATGCCTACTCTTATCGAGGCGGCCCCGATTGACATTCCCGAAGAATGTTGGGATGTTGTCGTTGCCGACCCCAATCGTTTATTTCCCTCCTTCCTGCAGACCCCTCTTAAGGCTGGATCTACTGCTAATTGCCCTGAAGAGTTCACGTTTGCAGAGTTTACCCGACAGTTCATCGAGCCTTACATTCTTCATGAAGTAGGCCAACAGATTAAAGCGGCGGAAACTCAGATGCGATACTGGAGCTATGAATCTCAGCGAATCTTCCAGTAAGAAATTGTTGATGCGGCAGCCAACTGGATGCGAGGACAACAGAGGTGCTTCAAGCAACTAGTTGTCAACCAGCAAGCCATTAACAATAGGGTCCATGCCTTAGAGCGGGGAGTCAAGGAAGGTCACCAGATAGATGCGCAAAATGATGTCATCATGACAGTCGCACATCCGATGCCGAAGGAACCTAGGTTACACTTCACGGAGCTTTTGACGCTGATTCTGCAGGACCCGGAATATCAAGGGATGTTATCGGAGCCAGGGGTAGTCTTGGCTTCAGGCCAGAGTCAAAGGGCACTCTCGGCTGAGCCCTCACTTTACCTCTTTGTTGAGCAAGTGGCGGTAGCTTTATCATTGACCATGACTACGAAAAGCTCTACCCGAACTCCCAGTCCGGCTATGGGTTCAAAGCCCTCCTGAGTCCGGAAACAGCGAAAGACTTCACCGGCAACTGGTGGTAATGCACCAAAGCCACGAGCTCCAAAGGCGAACCCTACTGGCCAAGTTATTCCCCCTGAAACTCGTGGAAGTGATGATGCACCATCACCGATCACACCGAAGCCCACTACGACACCTCCACCACCAACTCCTGCGGCACCAGTCAAGCCAATCAGAGTGGGCCTGTTTGGCTCAACGGGCAGGGCTCTGTTCCCTCCACCACGTTCGGTAGAGGTATATCCGGCCTTTACTCCGGAGTGACCACACACCTTGGGTGGCGTTGCTGGTTTTCGACAAGCAACACCAAGGACAGGTCTATGTGAACGTCAATGTCGCATAGATTACCTCTCACAGGAGGTCGTGTTCGGTATCTACATCACTTTCCTTGTATCAGGCGTCGTGATGAGCCTGTAGTACGCCCAGATCACTCTTCAGAGACTCCCGTACCTCAGCCCCCGGCTCCACCTCCTCAACCAAGACTACCCAAGTGTCGATTTTGTAGGGAAATAGGACATGTGGGACCACCGAGGGATCCTGATTCTTGCGAGGCCTTTGTGGAATATCTGTTGGGTTTAGGTATGGGAACGGCGAACGATACGCCTAGTACCCCGATACCTCCTCCTCCACCCGAGAACCCTGAACAACCTCCAGGGGGTAACACCCAAGCTGGAGATCAGGGGGGTGATGAGGAATCCTTTGATGGATACAATCGCCCTGGGGAGACCCACAGTAGATATACTGGTGGCAATGGTGGTGGGAATGCTCCCCCACCTGGTGGAAATGTCGGCGCTGGGGGGAATCCAGGTGATTCCAGTTCCTCTGATAGCTCTGAGGATGATGCCGACTCCCTACCTGCTCTTACCCCATTCTTGGGACAGCGAAAGCCCAACTGGAATGAGGCCAAGAATAGGAGATATGACCCTCGGTTGGCTAGGTTAGCCGCCTTCATGGGAAGAACGAGTGGGCGATCCTCTCGTAACGCCAGCGGGCCCTCTGCTTCGGTAAGGGCCAAGAAGCCCGAAAAGTTAAGTAACATAACGGCTTTCAAAGGAGACACTACCGACACTAAACGGTTCCTCACGGACGTCGAAGTCCAATTCACTTATTTCACGAAGTCCGGTTTGGACGACATGGATAAGATTCGCTTAGTCATTCCACTCTTGGGGAATGCAGTCAAGAACTGGTATTTAGGTATCCATCGTTACAGCAGTGAGGATGAAGCAAGGCGGATGGGTATCATCTTCAATCCTGACAATGAGCTGCGAACCTGGGCAGGATTCCGCGCTCGGCTGGAAACCAGTTCTGTTGGGCAAGAAGATCATGATCGCAACCTTGATGAATGGATGCGTTTGTCTATGAAGCCTGGGAAGATTGACAAGTACCTCAATCAAGTGGTTGACCTCGGGGCCAGCCTCGAATACACCGATTCAAAGCAAATAATAGATAAGGTTCGGACAGGGATTACTTCTGAGTTGCGAAACGCATGGGCATCAAAGCAACCACATCTTACCGAAGCGGGTGCATATATCGATCTACTTCGCAAAGTTGGCCATACCCTTCAAGACAACGCCAACTTTGGTAAAATGGTTGCCAAAGACCATGGTGGGTCAAGCAATGACAAGGCTAGCGATAAGCGCTCTTCCTCAAAGAAACAGCGGAAAAAGGAGAAGGGTTCGGGTAAGTCAAAATCCCAACCCTCCCAGACGAATAAGACCCCTAAGGTTGGACAATCCGTGTATGCCATCGCTCATAAGGTCATTCCGGATAACCTAACCGACAAACGGCGCAAGTCTGGGCAGTGCTCTAAATGCGGGCAGCCTGGCCACTTCTTGCGGAAATGCAACTCGTCTTCCCCTGTTTTTCATTCAGCAAAGGGAAAAAATAAGCGGTCCGCTAACGAGGCAGGTCGTCAAGAGGCACAGGCGAGCAAGGTTAAACGCATTGAAGCTGCTCCTTCTTCACCTGGTGATAAGAAACTCCTCGAAGTACGTCAAGCCTCCCCACAGATTATGGAGGTTGATAAGGAGGAATCAGACTAAGGTAAGTCTGTCATCAGGAGCAAACGAAATTACAAGAACCTAATGAGCCTCTAGTTGAAGGAAGGGGCCGATCATTGGATTACCGGGAACAAGGCGAGAATCCGCGAGGAGTCTTGGTCATATTAGATGTTCTGGGTCGCTTTTATTTATTTCTTTCGTCATGGGTTTTCCTTTTCGAATCAAGGTTATTGGTTTTCCTTATGAGTTCGTGTTACTAGGAAAGTTTCCATGGTGATGTATTGTCTTTGTTCTTAAAGTTTACTATGTCAAGCAGGACTTAATTAAGCAATCAAAGTTGTTTTCCAGTTTACCTGAGGAGGGTTTAATACCCGAAATCATGCAGGCATGATAGTTAACATTCCCAGCAATTTATATTATTATTGAATTTTCACGACCCGTTGTGGCCGCCCTTGTGGCGAAAGGCAAGGGATACTACCATCAAAATGGTTAATGAGTTGAGACCTACAAAGCGATTGTGGGTACAAGACCCTACAGAACATACTAAGTCTATCCGTGTCAAGGTACGACTTCAATGGAAACTTGAAGCAAGGAAGAGTACTGCCAAGGCTACACTCTTACTAGATAGCGGTACTACAGGCCCAGTCCGTGGTACTCGCTGGGTTAAGGAAACCCAAATGCCATGTGTGCGGCGAACAGTATCTTATCTAATCTCAGATGCGAGTGGAAATCACATACCCGGATCGGGTATCCCCTACACTGAGGAGGTGAAAATGCATATTGGAGATCACATAAAGAAGATGCGATTTGAAGTCACTGACATGAGTAACTCAAAGTTCCATGGATCTTTACCAATATCGTGGTTACAAGACCATAATCCAGATATTGACTGGAGACAAGGTATTTTGACGTAGAGATCAGAATATTGCAAGGCGCATTGTTTAGGTCCCAAAAGACGTCTACAATTCATAACTGAAGAAGAAATGTTAGCCCAGGATGCTAGTTCAATTTACCTCTTAGGGATGGCACAGTTCACTGATGAGGACGGGGGAGATATTAGGCTGAAGCTCCTACCTGAGTATGAGGACTGTGGGGATATCCCCAGCCAACAGCAGATTGAATCCTTACCGGAGCATTCGAAGTATGATCACAAGATTGAGCTACTTCCGGATACAGCTCCGCCGTTCAGACCGATTTATCCCTTATCAGAAAAGGAGCTTAAGGTCCTCCGTGAGTATCTCGATGAGATGCTACCGACGGGAAAGATAAGGAGGTCAAGCTCTCCTGCCGCTGCGCCTATCCTTTTTGTACCAAAGCCAGATGGTCCATTAGGGTTATGTATAGATTACCGTAGGCTAAACAAGATAATGGTAAAGAACAGATATCCTCTACCGTTAATGAATGAGCTCCGAGACAGACGCGGGAAAGCACAGGTGTTCACTAAGTTGGACCTCAAGAATGGATACTACCTACTGCGAATGGCGGAAGGAGAGGAATGGAAGACAGCATTCCGATGCCGGTATAGATTATATGAATATACTGTGATGCCTTTTGGCTTATGCAAGCTCCGGCACCTTTCCAAGGTATGATCAAGGAGGTCTTCAGGGACCTATTAGACGAAGGCGTCATCGCCTATAGGGATGATATATTGATCTACTGCGAGACAATGGAGGAGCATGTCTCTCTAGTCCGTAGAGTAATGGAAAGGCTTAGGAAAGAAGGTTTATGCGTTAGCATAAAGAAATCAACCTTCCATCAGAGAGAGGTTGAGTTTCTCGGATATAAGATATCTGATCGCAGAATATCCATGACCGAGGCAAAGGTAGCCGAACTTAAGAAATGGCTACCACCTAATAGTGTCCTTGAGGTCCAGTGCTTTATGGGGTTTGCAAACTTCTACCGTAGGTTTATCGAAGGTTTCAGAAAGATTGCGAAACCTCTCACAGACCTGACAAAGTAGGATATCAAATTCCATTGGACAACAGCATGTCAGGAGGCCTTTGATTTTTCGAAAGAAAAATCTACAACAGGACCTATATTAGTACACTTTGACCCTGAACGTCAGACAAAGCTGGAGACCGACGCTAGTGACTTTGCTTTAGGGGCCATATTATCCCAACTGTGTGAGGACGATAAATGGCATTCCGTAGCCTTTCATAGTAGAAAGTTCTCCCTAGCGGAAATAAATTATGATGTCCATGATAAGGAAATGACTGCGATCGTGGCAGCATTCAAGGAATGGGATCATTTACTACGGTCGGTAGCGGATCAGGTTACCATTTACACTGATCAGAAGAACTTGGAATATTTCTACAGTACCAAGATTCTAAACTGTAGTCAACATCGCTGGGCTGAGTACTTACAACCATTCAACTTCCGGGTGGTATACCGTGAAGGAAGATTGAATGAAAAGGCTGATGCACTGTCTAGGCGTAGGGACTACCACCTTGAAGGCGGGGGTAATTCTCAATCAAATTCTATGTAAAGCTTTTTTCGCCCTAGGTAATAGGTAGTGCAACAGGAGCGGGACATCTTGAGACCACAGTTGTTGCAGGCGTGCCGATGTTTCTATTTACAATCCATGTTCCTAGAGCGACTTCAGCAGGTTGCATCAAAAGACCAGGAATACCTGAAGATCCTTGATTCGGTTAAGGAAAAACCCCAGGGAGTTGATCCTAACCTTACGATTGAGAAGGACCTACTTCTCTACAAGAACCGTTGGTACATACCTGCGGATGAGGGGTTAAAAGGTACAATCATGGAGGTTTAACATGATTCTCGCTTAGCGGGACACTTTGGGACATACAAGACTTTGTAAAGAGTTAGGGCAAACCTCTACGGGCCAAGAATGGACGATTATATCACACAATATGTTCGCACATGTGATATATGCCAGCGCAGTAAGACTGCACGACATAAGAAGTTTGGACTACTCAAACCTATCGAGGTACCGCTACGACCATGGAAGGCGATTTCTATGGACTTTATTGTGGCACTACCCAAGTCAAGAGGGTATACGAAAACCTGGGTCATAGTAGACGGGTTCTCGAAGATAGATCATTTTATATCATTGTCAACGGAAGTACCTATAGGTGACTTAGCCCTTATGTTCCTGAAGGAGATTTGGCGTTTCCATGGTCTACCAGAGAGTATCATATCGGATCGTGATACCCGATTCACCTCTAAGTTTTGGACTAGCTTAATGAAGTTGCTAAGAATTAAGCTAAATGTTTCCACAGCTTTCCACCCCGAGACTGATGGGCAGACTGAAAGGGTAAACCAGACTTTGGAGCAATACATTCGTAGTTATTGTTCCTACCAGCAGGACGACTGGGCAGAGCTACTTCCATTGGCGGAATATGCTTATAACCCTTCAACGTCGCAATCGACTAAGGTGTCTCCATTTGAGATCAATTATGGGTTTAATCCAGAAACGAATTGGTCCGGCTCCGTATCAGAAAGTCAAGGCATACACCCATGCAGCGAGCTATTAGTTAAGGATTAGGAAGGGACATGGATGGAGATTCAAGATACTTTACATAAGGCTCAAGAGAGGCAACGGAAGTGGCATGATCAGAGAAGATTGCCAGCACCAGAGTATACTACCTTGGAGGATGTTAAATCTGGTCCAGCCAAGAGGGCCGATCGAGTAATATGGAATCGAAAAAACATACGAACCAAGTGAATGATGGAAAAACGTGATAATCATATGTTAGGACCATTTGTGGTCTTACGGAAGATTGGTTCAGCAGCTTATGAAATTCAACTCCGCGAACGTTGGGGCATACATCCAGTCTTCAATGTTGGCCTCTTAGAACCATATAGGGAGGACTCAACTGGCAGGCGTACAGTATAGGTACTCATTCCCGATATGATAGATAATGAGCCTAGTTATGTTATTGAGACTACCCTTGATAGCCGTAGGTATGGGGGAGCTCGTTAGAAAATCCCCAAGCGATTTGTCCAATATTTGGTGGCTTGGAAGGGCTATGGTCCCGAGAATAACTCCGGGGGAACCGTATGAGATGTTAGAGGGAACAGGCACACAAGCACTCGTAGATTTCCATAAACGATACCTGTCGTAACACAGGGATCATAGGGTAGTAGACAGGGGAGCAGGAAATAAGCGAAAACGCTAGTGGCCGAGGGCGGCCCTAGAGAAGAGAGGGGTGATGTAACGACCCTGCTGGATCTTACAGTAGACTTAGTCTTATCCCATGCCGGAGCCCGGAAGGGTTACGGTTAGGCTAGTCAGGTAACTCTATGAAAGGGTTACCATGTGGACTAAGCAAATAGTAAGGCTTAGACCGCGAACCAGAAAAGGTATACCGGGGAGGTAGGGAAGTCTACGCTGCGAGTTCGGAAGGTCTCCGAGAGTTCCGGCGAGTTACCCTACCCAAGGCAGGTAGTTACCCTACCTTAGGGAGTATAGTTACCCTACCTTGGTAAGCAGGTTACCCTACTTTTGAATAGGAGTTACCCTACCTTGAGCGTAAAGGGTTACGCGAAGTTTGGGGAAAAGGCATAGGATTGTTTGTTACGCAAGATTATAGAGGAGATTCGAATCTGGGCTCAATCGGGTAACTCGTTGTTGGGCTACGAACCGTAGAAAATCTTGCCTTGGACGAACATTGAGAAATCTGAGTCCAACATCCCCCTCTGGCCCCGATGTACAGACAATGCGTCATGGGGCAATGGTAGGGAAGTTGCTGGTTTACTAGTAAAAGCCTATGATTGAAGTGGGCGGCGTAATACCGTATACGTTGTCGCTGTCCTTCCGACCGGAAGCTGTTCGCAGGATAGAGGAGGGGGCATGGGGTGATCGAATCGTTACACGAGAAGTGATTCTCCAGTGCATACACCACTGATCCTTATAAGCCTACGGTGGTAGGTATGTAAGGTATACCGGAAGCCATGGAGGCCTCCGGTTAAGTGGTAGACCTTCGACTCCCGTATGTCTCTGAAAGACTGTAAGATATCAGGAGGTTGTTAGCGAGCTCTAGATCGCAGTAGTCTTGTCTTAATTGAGGTGTTTATCGTCAGTGGCTACAGGTAACGCCCGTATATGCCAATGTCTTAAGTGTCTCATCACGGGAGTCCGTAGACCAAGCTATCGTGTCGAAGACAGTAGAAGATAATAGACTTGTCAAACGTAATTGTTGTCTAGGAGACTTGCATAGACGAATACGAATGGGACAGTGAGTTTGATATTAGACTAGCTTATCAGTAACCTGTTAGTTCGCCACTAACAGGACAGCGATATGAAGAGTTTTCTCCTGCAGTTGATTGCATGTATCAGGATACTGCATGAACACTTCACGGCGCATAATGAACTAGGAGAGCCGGTAAATATTCGGTGGAATGTTAGCCCGTGGCCCAGTGGCGATGGGCATGCTCGCGATGGTGGTGAGCTTAGGAGTGATAGAGAGGAGCTGGCAATATAATTCTACTTAAGTATATGCGAGACCTCTTCTCCTAAGACGATTAACTATTCTCTCCAGACCTTAGTGAGTAAAGCTGCGGCTTAACGATATTAAGTTTTACCGTTAAGGTTTTCTCTCTACATATTTGTTCTTCACTTTGTACACGAAGAAAGCTTCGGTACAGCCGCATCCTTGGGATCCATCTTCCCACAGGGAGCACCCGTTACACCGCGTGAAGTTTCGCAACCGGCTCCATGTGCCAAACTATGAACTCCTAATCCTCTGCTTAATCCAAGCAGTCCATGACTCCACTTCAGCTGGGCACCCAGGGAAAGCAAAAACCCATCAGTTATTGTCACGATGGTACGTCTGGCCGGGCATGAGACGAGATAATGGGCGGCATGTGCCCTACTGCCATCCCTGTCAGCAGAGCCGTACCTCCCGCCACGCTCCCTTCGGCATTCTGTGCCCCCTTCCTACCCCTGACAGGCCCTGGGAACATGTATCCATGGACCTTGTCTCTGGCCTCCCTTGGAGCGGAGGAAATGATGCTATCTCAGTGATGGCCGATCGGCTGAGCAAGATCCGTCACCTTGTAAAATGTCGTCCAATGATTGACGCCCCTGCTCTGGCTGAGTTGTACCTGCGACATATCCTGAAGCACCACGGCCTGCCTCTTACCATCACTACTGACCGAGGTACTCAGTTCACCTCTGAGTTCTGGGAATCTGTTTGTCAACGCCTATATGTAGCGAGGAAGCTATCCACTGCGTTCCACCACCAGACTGATGGTCAAACCGAAAGAATTAACCCTATCAGGTAACAGTACCTGCGAGCCTATGTGAACTATCAACAAGACTACTGGTCCCAGTGGCTCCCTATGGCAGAATTCGCAGCAAACTACCATGCCTCTGAAACAACTAGTGTCTCCCCTTTCTTCACTAATTACGGCTATGACCCCTGTATGGACCTGTTGTAGGAACCTCAACCCATGAACAGTAACTCTGAAACCCTGAGTGGACAATTCGTCAATGCCATGCAAGAGATACATCACCACCTCCGGGCTGAGATGTCCTTCGCCCAAGACCGGCAACAGGAGTACGCTGATAGAGGAAGGATCCCCGCAACTCACTTCCATGTAGGGGATCATGTTTGGCTGAATGCAAGAAATATCTACACCCGACAACCCTCTACCAAGTTGGACAACAAGCATCTGGGTCCCTTCCCAGTTCTTGCAACTATTGGGACCCATGCCTATTGTCTGGAGCTCCCGATGTCCGTGAAGATACACAACGTCTACCACTTGTCGCTACTGGATCTCGCCGCTCAGGACCCCCTTCCAGGACAACAGATACCGTCACCACCACCTGTAGAGGTTGACGGAGAAGAGGCGCGGGAGGTCAACGAGGTACTAGATGCGTCAATCATACGTAACCGCCTACGATATCTTATTCGATGGAAATGTTACCATGAAGCTACTTGGGAACAAGCCAACTCAGTAAATGGATTGGAACAAATTAACCGATTCTATGAGTGTTACCTGAACAAACCCGGCCCCGTACAGGAATGACAAGCTCACGCCTCAAGGGTCTTCGGCGTATGGGAGGGGAGCTAGTGTCACGGCACATGAGGAATAAGGGGTTTAGTTTAGTATAGTTAGTGGCATTACTTTATTTTTCGCAGTTATGCTGGATTGGATAGGGTTACCGTGGGACGGAACCCAATAAAACGTTGTAGAAATGTGGGTGGTGACTGTGCGCCAATGGTCTGATGGTTCATTGGAGATTTCTTTTGTTATATTAATGGGGGTGCCCCACCATAGTCCACATCCCCCACGCAACCCGGCATCCCCCTCTGAACACCTGTACTTAGGAATTACAACTCGCTATTGCTTCACACCACCGGAACCCCTGAACCTCTGAACCTCTCAGCGCAAGTACGTTGTACTTGTATACCTGAACCTTCTCGTTAATTCTGCCTGAACCAGTACAGTGGTGTCCCTTGGACTGTTCAGCCTCACCCGGAGTGTGCCCATTACAGTTAACCGGTCCCAGCTTACCACCCTAGATAGATGCAATCGGAACTGCAGTATACCTTCGGAATAGACTCCCAAACCAATCCATAGGAAACTCAACGCACTATGAATCTCTCTACATAAAAAAGCTGGTGATCCAACTTTGACACCTGCACGGGACTAAATGCTTTCGCCATATACCAGAGGAATCAAGAAAACCTAGAACAAAGTTACAGCCTTGGCTATAGAAGGATAAATTGTCAGATATACCTCTTCCACCAAGAGATACCGTATATATATCCCCTCGCAACAAAGATCTCCGAAACTAGGCAACTTCATTGGACAACCAAGAGAAAAATACCGGTGCACCAATGGATCCACCTACCATAGTAGAAACCTTTGCGACAATTCATCCACTATCCTTCCCAAATGCCTCCACAATAGACCAGCCTCAGGAACAAGAAACAGGGAATATCCTAAAACAAACAAAGGTCGAAGTCCATCCTCCACCACCGCCAGGAAATCCAGACGAATATGATCGTACTGCTACACCAACTCCATCTCCCGAACCACCACCGTAAGAGCAACCAGCAACATGAACACAGTCTGGAAGAAGCTCCAACAAACCTGGACAGTATGGATATATTGTTTTGGAAATTCTGGATGAAGATCCTGTTACCTACAACCAAGCAATCAAAGTTTCACTTAGGTACCAATGGACCTCCGCAATGGACGAAGAGATCAAGGCATTTGCGAAAAATAAAACCTTCGACCTAGTTGATCAACTGATTGGACGGAAACTGATCCATTGTATGTGGGTATTCAAGACCAAGCAAAATGCAGTCGGCACCTTGGAAAGGTATGGGGCAAGAGCTGTTACCAAAGGGTTCCCACAAGTACCAGGCTTCGACTTGAATGAAACCATCACTCCGATCATCCACTTTGTATCTCTCCGCTTCTGACTTGCAATATATGCCAAAAACAAATAGCGACCACGACAATTTGATGTTAAATTAGCTTTCCTCTACGGTGAATTGGGAGAAGAAGTTCAAATGTAACCGTTACCAAGGTTCAGGTACCGTGATAAAGTATGCAAAGTTAAATGATATCTCTATGGACTTAAGCAATCTGCCAATGAATAGTATGATCTCTTCGCTAAATTCTTAACCTCCAAAGGCCTCACAACATCCTCCCTTGACCCATTTATGCTCGTTCACTTCAAACACGATATCTTTGTTTCGGTTTGGGTTGATGACATCGCAATATACGCCACCGATACTACCCATGCTACTACTTTGATGAAAGACCTGAAAACTGCTCTTAAAATCACTGACCTTGGGGAAGCTACATTTTGGCTCAGCCTACACATCACGTATACATCAGACTGGATACATATTGCCTAACAACAATACATGAAGTCAATCCTATTACGATTCATAAAGGAAAATTCTCGTTCTGTTTCTACACCAATACCTAAAGACATTCAACTTACGAAAGGGACCGAAGACAGACTGATACGAGACATCTCCATTTATCAATCTATGATAGCAGCAGTTATGTATTTGATGAGTGGTACAAGACCCGATCTAGTGTATACTCTTTCATTTCTCTCTCAATTCTCTCCTTGCCCTAACGAACAACACCTGAAAGGGGCCAAATACGTTTTAAGATATGTTAATGGAACTAAAGACTTTGGACTCTAGTATCCATACACTACCACAAAGGCTATCGAGACCTATGTGGATGCCGACTTTGCACCTCGTCTGGATACTTGCCGCACATTTTCTAGATACATTGTACTATTTACCAGTGCATTTATGTCCTGGCGATCCAAGAAAAAAGACTCTGTTTCAACTTCAACAACCGAAGAAGAATATGTTGCAAATGTCCCTGGCAGCACGACAAATCCAATTGTTCCAAAAGGGTCTTCACGATATTCGACCAAAAGTACCAGTTGCCCTACATGCAGACAATACCGGTACAAACTTCCTGGCAACTAACCATCATCTTAACCAGTGTACGAAATAGATTGATATTTATCTGCACGAAATATGAGAAGAAATCGATAAGAGGTTGTTGACACCTCTGAAAGTTACGTCATCAGATAACCTCGCTGATATCTGTACAAAAACCTTCGCAAAACTGGCAGATGTTCGCATAATGAGACTTCTGGGCTGTAGATAAGGTGGGGAAGTGTTGAAATTCTTGATTCATTTCATATGTATATTTTATGCATCATTCGTGGTCATCAGATACATATTCTCCTTGCATATTTTTCACACCACTACGCATCCACATATGTTTTATGAGATTATATTGGCAAGTTTCCCATAGTCAAACATGGTCGCACTTTTGTTCCTCCTATGTTTTCCCTATTTTCCTCTAAGAAATCTAGGGATAAATGGCTTATGCATACCTGTATATACATAAGAGTTACCGCCCACCACCTCACTTAAGAGTTGTGAGGAAAAGAACCACTACCAATCTACCTTCATACCATCTACCTCCTAACTAAGCGTGCCCATAGTATACACCTTATACTGTGTTCCTATTCCCTTACCGAGTTATTAAGATTGTGCCATTCACCATTCCAATACACATCACTTTGGCAGCAGAGGTGTAAAGTGAAGTTGTCGTCCAAGTAATGGTGTGAAGCCGGGTGTAAAGGATGCAAGGCTTCAATGAGAGGTGCAGGAAGAGGATGGAAGAGGAGCAAAGAATTGGAGTAAGAAGGTAGTTGGTTTACATGAGAGCTTCCAGATGATTGAAACTCTTTTGAGCATTTTGGGATAGGAGTTTGTACAAATTCCGAAGGATTTGGAGTAAGATTATGTAATTAGCTTACATCACTTCTTTATTGAATAACACTTGTCCTACGCTACCTTCCACTGTATTACACCCATTTGAATCAATAATACTTTATTTTCACTTAATGAAATATTGATAACTATTAGTAATAAAATATTGAAATAGTGAAATATAATCACATATTTTATGTAATTAGTAGCTACAATCTTCTAACATAGTTATAATAGTGAAAATATAATTAGCATCTTACCGATTAATTTAATTGTAATTTGAAGGTGTATCTAGTTGGATAAGAAATACATTTTTGACCCAAGAGAAAGAAACGATGTGCATGAACTTGTATCTGTACCAGCAGCTGTTGTTCGGGGAATAACCTCATTAGTTATATGTTATATGATATAAAATAAACAATATAATTAGAAAATAGTAAAACATACAGCGTATAAATTCATCAGAATAGACAATATTCTGAGCTTGATTACCATTATTGTCCAAGAGTAATACCATTAACCCCAGTCCTGCAGTAACTTGAGATACTGCAACATAAAGCTGTCGGTGTGTAAATACTGGCTCTTGGAGATCTATTACAACAATATCCAGTGACTGTGCCGGGACCTTATTTGCTATCATTGTCAAGGAAAAACGAAGGGGGAATTCTTTCACATAAGGATAAAGAGTAATTCGCCTTCTGCGTTGATGGTGTAATACGCAGTAATGTTCTTATTCTTCCTGCAAATTGATCTCTGAGTATTGACACCTCAACACACCATCTTTTATTCGTGTAATTGTCATGCAGTTACTATTATAAATTCCTTCCTTGGGATAGAGATTATGTAAAACAATTATTGGATCACAGAATTTAAGTTTTAAATTTGATGGAGAAAGCGATGCATTATTTGAAGTTTGCAAATATTGTCCAGGAAATATGTCTTCACCCTGTTCATTTTCGCTGTGTACCATGGAGTTGATAGAGAAGTATTCCTACTCAATTCTAGGAATATTTTGCAGAACCCTTTAGTTGATAGTTGCAACAGTATCATTTTGCTGTGTAAGAATTGCTTGACATGTAATGGTTCCTGTATTCTTATGTGCACAGTACATAAGTGTTGGTGGAAAAACAAGGATGCAAAGTTCTACAACTGTTGTACAAAGTGGAATGAACGATAGAAGGAAAAGAAAACCATAACAGTTTGGGTGACTGGACTTTTAATGTAACCAATTTACAAATCTAGGATTATCTTCGCCTTGTCGAGCTCTCATATTCATGTGCAGGGTAGGAATTGTAAATTGTGGCCTGAGAAATAATCTTTGCAGACATGTATTAACTATTACACCTCGATTACCCCTTCGAACTACCTGATGTATTTGTGCAAAGTCTCTCCCAAGTACAATCAGAATATTACCAAACAGATAATCACTTGTCGTAGTACAAATATCATTTAGGGCACGGTTTACTGCCTAAAAGTAGTACTTTTGTTCTACTAGGATCTCATACCTGAGGATTAAGGATTTTTCTTTAATTAATGCGGCAAGTAAAGTATTGTGAGATATTGAAAAGATTGAGGACACATGGATAATTGTAGGAATTGTGAATCGAGAATGAGATGTTCTACCACCAGGTAGTAACAATGTCGCAATTCTGGAGGAGGGAACACGTAGGACCATCTTTCCTTGTCATCAAAGATAATTACATATAGCCTTGTAAAGAATGGTCTAGTCTGTTCCGGATAGACCTTACAAGAAGTATAAAGACCGAGATTTATGGTTTATTGAATGCAAGATTGTTATATATGCATTACGCTGATCCGTATTAAGCTGCGCAAGGGAAAGGTCATATTCCTTGATTTGCTCAATTCGATCGTAGTTCAGCTCAGTGGAAATCAATTCATTCCCTTCTATTCTACCCCAATCTTATGTAAAACTTGCTAGGTGGAAGTCTTTAAATCACTTTGCTGAATCAGCAAGAATTAAGAAAATCAAGTATAGTACGTAATCTAAACCTGCTTCATGTACTCCTTCTGGAAATCGTAAGGCTTAATTACGCGCAATTGCATAATTGGAATAATCACGAATACTGGCAAAAAAATTGATCCCAAAGTTCAGGTAGATCAGTAACTTCACCAAAAAGCAGTGCAGTAGTAAAAAGTGTTGTCATTGATCTTCCACTGGAAAATCATACAGCCTACTCAAAATATATCGCCCACACTTCATCATATTCCAGTAAACCATAGGCAACACGTGCAAACTTTAATAATATATGTGCAAGCGAGTGCATGGTACGTAAGGACTCACAGGACTTTGTACCATGAACTATAGAATTGTGTGAACGGTATGATCTTAATAGACAATATTGAGTATACCGTTGCGATTTTAAACGTGTATTGTGGGCACACCTAAGTGAGAAGGGATTTGCTATGAAGGAGGATTGGTAGATATTCTTGTCCATAATTTTTTGAAGCGAGTTGAGCGGTAGCTCCTATATATCCCGGTTTGCAAGCTCCATATACACTCTGTGTATCTTAAGCAATAATAGGGAATACATAGGTAGAAACATAAGTGCGACTGTGCTTGACCCTGAGAATCTACCAAGAAAATAACAAATGATTTGCATTAATCTAAAGAGGTGTGAGGGACATAACTGTAAGTGTAAAGAAATAATTTTTGCTTAAAAGAACCAGAAAGTATGCATAAAGAGGGAGAAACATCACGAAATCCAGAAAGAAAACAGGTGTGATTATTCTGATCTTTATCAGAAATTATTCAATGAAATAGACATCATATATTGCCTAACTAAAGTAATGTTCTTTTGATATAGGTAAAGCCGTAATACTAACTAAGTATGAGTATACGCGATATAGTCAAAGTCAAGCAAACGTATGAAATGAATCAAAAATTTCAACTGGAACAACAGTTAATAATAGTCTTAAATAGGACTTTTTTATTAACCTAGGATTATTGTGGTAAATACGCCACATTGACACCAGAGAGTTCCTTGGCGTCTAGATTTTAATTGACTTGTAGTAGGTATAATAAGTGGGAAAATCTTGATAAAGTTATTAATGACCATCAGGCGGTAAGGAATTGTACTGAAAGTAGACCATGAGGGTAATGGGAGCAGACTCTATTCAATTATGTAAGTATTCCGTGGTTTTTGCATCTCCAAAGTATACCGGAGGCTTGCCTGGAAGATGAACTGCCAGATGCATAGCAGGCAGATACTCCTCATGCATTCCAAATTCCATCAAATGCCAAACTGCTTCACTTGGACCAACATATCTTCCATGCAAATATCTTTATACTGCATGACCCTCACTACCTAACCGTTCTGTTAATCTATCGGCACCCTTATAAATATATTTGCGAATATATTTATGATTGAAATTTTTGATTCGTTTTGTTTGTTTATTTTACATTGATGAATTGCATATTCTTATACTTGGTTAGTGTTACGCTTTATCTATACCCCTATAAGATTACTACCGCTGAGACATAAATAACATATATATCATTGAATATTCTGGAGAAAGATCACAACTACGAAGTTGGATAGGGGGGTTAACCATATAGTTCTGAGCGGTGGGATGGGACATCGGACATTACCATGAAAAAATCGTTCACATTTTAAGCTTGGTATGATAAGATGCAAGCTCCTGGCTTACTACTTATACAAAAGGAATAAGAAACCCTGGATGGCGTAGCCGGGAAGAATTCCTGAGAGCCATCCAAAAACGATTCAGAGAGGTCAACCCGAGAGGGGCAGCAAGGGCCAAACTACGAGAGATGAAGGAAAGAACCAGAACGATGATGGAATACGGGAAAGAATTGATAAACGTCATGACTGAAGCCTTATTGAACGACACTACAGAAGGGGAATGGCTCTACATGGGAATGTCTCATCAGCTACAAGAAGAATTCAAACACAACAACGATGAAGTGGACGATGCCGAAGAACTAGCAGACTTGGCCATTGGCAAAGAAATGAAATTGACAGTAGTAAAGCATTTGCAGAAAGAAAGACAAATCAGTACAAAAACAGGGGCAATCACGAGGAACAACAATGGTACCTTCAAGACAATCGGAACCACGAAGAACCCAGCCAAAGAAGACTCCTTGCTCTTAGACACCATTCGGAGAAGACCAAGGCAATTGATTTCAATTCCCACTGATATCACCAGCCGAATACTACAAATGACAAAACGAAAATGCATGCCTACGTTGCGGAGAACAAGGATATTGTATCGCCAACTGTAATGAAAAAACGCTTCACGAGAAAGAAATTGCAGCAGAAATCGATAAACCAGAGACTTTATACAATCCAAGTCCCCAGTAAGAAGTGGTCGGAGAGACAACGATATTGGCAAAGCTACGAGATTAGCACACCTATCAACAATTTTGAACAAGGCACAACTCTATACCATGGACGACAACGACTCACATCATATTATGATCATAATTGATTTACTTACGCAAAATGGCAACAAGGATATCAATGCTATGCTAGACTCAGGAGCAACAGAGGACTTCATCGACAGAGGATTTTGCAAAGACCGACGCATATCCCTAAAAAAGATCAACAAACCAAGAGACATATACATGTTCAACAGAGAAAAAAGCAAAGCCGGACCTATTATCCATATTGCGGAAGTAACAGTGGAAATTGTAGAACACAAAGAAACGATAACATTGTCGGTAGCAAACTTGCAAAAGCCTGAGGTCATACTGGGAATGCCATGGCTCTGAAAACATAACCCAAGAATTGACTGGACGAAAGAAAAGATATTGTTCGACAAAGACTGATGCGCTAAAGAATGTCTAATGGTTTCCACAATGATCGAAAAGATTCTTGAAGAAATAACCCTTCGTGAAAACCAAGAAGTAAACATATCAGAAACGACATGTACGAACGAAGACCTCCCAGTTAGAAGGATAAACCATGAAGGCTAAGATACCTGTCAAAGGATCGACGATGTAAGCTGCAGGACATGAGCTGTATAGCACGCATGTTATGACCGTTTCGGCCAAAGGACAGGCCATGATAAAGACAGGAATAGCGATAGGACTACCGGATGGAACCTATGCAAGAATAGCTCAATGCAGTGAATTAGCCATCCGATATGGCATTGCTACAGGCGCGGGAGAGATCAACCCAGATTATCGTAGGGAAGTTCAGGTCCTATGAATAAACCTGAAAGATGAAAACTATAAGGCCAACAAAGGTGACCAAATAGCACAGATGATAATCGGAAAAATCGGCAGCTGGGCACTTGAAGAAGTGCAAGACCCGGACTAAACAACAAGAAATACTTAAGGATTCGTCAGTACCAGAACGGACGCCTTGACAAGCATCCACGCAAAAAGCGTGGAGATTGATTTTATATCTGCAAAAACCTTCGGAAAACATTAGCTGCAAGGAGAACAAACCGGGATTCTGAAATGGGACCCAGAAGATATTGGACCCATGGTAGCAGAAGCCTTGACCCGCAGCATCAGACTAGCGGTCCCACAAGAAGCAAAAAAGAAAAAGATTACCTTATGACAATTAATCCCTAAAAAATACGATGAGTGTTGTGACATGTTTAAGGAAATCGAACAAACAGATCTTCCCGAACACCGACCTAAAGACAATCAAATTAATCATGATGAAGGAAAAACAGCACCGTTTATGAAACTCTACCCATTGAGGGATGAAGAATTAAAGGCACTAAGGGATTACTTGAATCAGAACATGTATAAAGAATGGATACGACCCTCATCATCATCAGCGGGAGCACCCATCTCATTTGTCAAAAAGAGAGATGGAATACTTCGACTAGGTGTTCACTTTCGAGGACTGAACACTGTTTCCAAGAAAAATTGATATACACTATCCCTATAGACGTAGCACTCGACTGACTCGGAAAAGCAAAATACTACACCAAGTTGGACATTAAAGAAGCCTATCACAACATCTGGATTGCAAAAGGAGACAAATGGAAAACTTCATTTCAAACCAGATATAGACTATATGAATACTTGGTTATGCCTTCGAGGTTAACCAATCCAGTGGCAACGTTCCTATGATGGATCAACTCCAAACTCAGTCAATTTCTGGATTTATGCTGTATCGTCTACATAGAAGACATCCTTATATACTCGGCAACTATGGAGCAACACCAGAAGGATATAAGGAACATCCTTCAAGCACTCCGAAACGTAAAAATCAGATTGAAATCAACAAAATGTGAGTTCCACCAACAACAAATGGAATACCTGGGATTCATTGTGAATCTAGAAGGGGTACGGGTGGATGCAGTCAAGACAACAGCAATCGACGATTGGAAACCACCAAAAGCCGTAAAAGGGGTACAAAGTCTGTGGGGCTTATGCAATTTTTACAGAAGATTCATCGAAGGATTTGGCGGAATAGCTGAGCCGTTATGTGATACAACAAGGAAAAATACCAAACGGAAATGGGAAGAAAATCAACAGAATGGATTTGACGAACTAAGAAAAGAACTCAACACGGCACCGATATCACAACATTTCCGACCAGAACTTCCTATCATGGTCGAAATGCATGCTTCCAATTATGTATGCTGAGACATCCTCTCGCAACTAGGTCCTGATGGAATATTGAAACCTGTGGCGTTCCGATTCAAGACAATGTCGAAGGCCGAATTCAACTATGACATACATGACAAAGAGCAATTAGCCATAGTTCAAGAACTCGAAGGGGGGAGAAAATATGCACTAGGAAGCTCGGAAGATATACGAGTGCTAACAGACCACAAGAACCTCCTCGCTTTTACCACCACCAAGGAACTCAATCAACGACAAGCATGGTAGAGGGAGACTCTTTCTCAATATCACCTTAAGATCCAATACAGACCAGGCAAACAAGGAAGCTAGCCCAACACCCTTACCAGAAGAGAAGAAGACATACCAATAAAAGAAGAGGAAAGGATCCAACAATGAAAACATATGTCACTACCCTGAGAAAAATACTTTAAAGAAAATGAAGACCACAGCGGATATCAATCTATGAAAGAAATCAAGACAGGTTTTAGGCATATGCAATTCCAACACCCACCTCTCGCCCCGATGTAGGGCCCGGACATCACCACCTGTACGGTGTGAAGTTGCTAGTTACCAGCAAAAATCGCATAATTGGCAGCATCCCTATAACACCGTATACGTCGTTGCTGTCCGTCCTATCGGAAGCTGTTCGCAGGATATATGAGAGGGGTAGTGTGCACTGCTCATACAACTGGAATCCAGTATATGATGCAAATGAGATCCGCATGAGGGGAAAATCCTACCGAATCAGAAATCAATAACGCTTCATGTTGACCGACTACAATTAAGTCATAGGTCTCCAAAACGGACGGGAGTTAAGGAGACATAGCTGCAAGCCCATTCGCAGTAGGAAAATCAAAGAAGCGATGGAGCACTAAGCCTATCGACTCTACGCAAAGATAATGCAGTCATGCCTCCGTGTTGTCACCGTTGTCTGAAAATTGAAACTGATCACCTTAATGACAGAGGAACAACTGGTATATTCGCATTTGGGCGGCATACTCAGACTAAAGTTCATATGGCAAGGGTATCGTTTACTTCTGACCTGCGGAGTCTCGCACACCCTCCGGAAGACGAAGTAGAATAAGTCAAATGACCAGAAGTGTGAAATTATCCAGGGTCTACGAGTGTTCGCACTTAAGATTCATAAGACGAAACACTACTAGTTGTTGCGGAGGTACTTAGTTTGTATCAGTATTAGATGTACCAGCCGCGGAAACTCTTGCGGGATATAAATATAAGAGTTCTTCCCCAGCTATTAGAAGAGACAGGAAAGGAGAAGAGATCTTATCAATATAACAAGTTATTACATTCACTTCATACTCTTAGTAGTTTTAAGCGAAACAAGTATCAGCAACAATTACGACGCCTTCTTGACATGACTCCGCTATCGAACACTTAAAAAAGCTTAACCTTACTCTACTGAGCTCCGAGTTAGTTACCCGTAACAACAGGAACAGTATCAGATCATAGCTATACCCAATGGATACAAGTGGAAACAGAAGAGATTACAAATCTTTAAAAATCATCAATGCACAACTAAAGGGCCAAAAAGAAAGGAATAATCTGGCCCTTAGTCTATGCAGACAAGGTAATGGTTACCAATGGTGGGATAACAAGATATCGATTCCGGACTATAAAAATTACGAACCGAGACAATAAGACACAACCACGACGTACCACAAGAAGGAGATGGTGGAACGGCTGAAACAACAGAACTCTTCCCAAGATCATATTAGGGGCTGAATAAGCGCAAGGATTTTAAACAGGATGTTAAGAACTGGGATATATGTCGACAAACAAAAACTATACGTCACGCCCATTGCAGATTACTCAAACACTTAGAAGCTGCTAGAAGACCAAGGCAATCTATTGTGATGGACTTCGTCACCGGACTCCAAGAATCGAAAGGTTATGACGCTATATGGGTTGTGTAATAACCCTGCCAGATCTTGCAGTAGACTTGGTCTTATGCCATGCCGGAGCCCGGAAGGGTTAGGGTTAGCCAAGTCTAGTAACTCTACCAAAGAGTTACCATAGGGACTAAGCAATTGGAAATATTTAGACTGCGAACTAGAAAGATATACCGGTTGGGTAGGGAAAGTTTACACTTCGAGTTCGAAAGGTTTCCAAGAGTTCAGTGGAGTAACCCTACCCAAGATACGTAGTTACCCTACCTTAAGGAATATAATTCCCCTACCTTGGCAAAGTGGTTACCCTACTTTTGGATATGAGTTACCCTACCTTGAGCGTAAAAGGTTACACAAAGTTATGGAGAAAGTCATAGGAATGTTTGTTACGCAAGATTATATAGGAGGTTCAAATCTGGACTCCAGTGGATAATACGTAGTTGAGTTACGAACTGAGGAAAATCTTGACATTGGCAAATATAGGAAAATTTGAGTCCAACACCTCCCTCTGGCCCCAATGTACAGACAATGCATCATTGGCCAACGGAAGGGAAGTTGCTGGTTCACTAGTGAAACTCTATGAATGAAGACGGCGGCATAATACCACATATCTCGTCGCCTTCCTACCGACCGGCGGCTGTTGGCAGAATATTTGAGGGGGCATGGGACGATTGAATGGTTACACACGAAGATAGTCTTGAGCGCATACACCACTGATACTTATAAGCCCCTGGTGCTAGGTATGTAGGGTAAACCAGATGCCGGGGAGGCCTCCGGTTAAGTGGTAGACCTTCGACTCTGGCATGTCTCCGAAAGACTGTAAGATTTCTGGAGGTTGTTAGTGAACTCTAGATTGTAGTAGTCTTGTCTTGACTTAGGTGCTTATCGTCCTTGGCTGCGTGTAGCGCCTGTATAAGCCAATAGCTTAAGTACCTTGTCACGGAAGTGCATAGACCATGCTATAATGTTGAAGACAGTTGAAGACGCTAGCCTTGTGAAAAAGGTAATGATACTATTGAGTGGTTGTCTACGGGACTTGCATAGACGAACACAAGTGGGACAGAGAGTTTGGTATTAGACCAGCTTATCAGCAATCTGTTAGCTCGTCACGAAAAGGACAACGATGTGATGAATTTTCTCCTGCAAGTGGAATGCATGTATCAGGATACTGCATGAACACTTCATGTCGCATAATGAACTAGCAGAGCTGGCTGACATTCACTAGAATTTTAGCCCTAGGCCCAGAGGAGATGGGCATGCTCATGATGGTGTTGAGCTCAGGAGCGATGGAGAGGAGCTGGCAATATAATTCTTCTTATATATACGCGAAATCTCTTCTTCTAAGATGATCAACTATCCTCTCGAGAACCTATTCAGTAAAGCTGCAGCTTAACGTAATTAAGTTTCCCGGTTAAGGTTTTTTCTCTTATATATTTGTTCTTCATTTTGCGTACGAAGAAAGCTTCGGTACGGCAACATTCTGGGGATCCATCCTCCCACAAGGAGCCCCTGTTACAGATTATCGTTAAGCTAACTTTTGGCTTTAATCATTCTCTCCTGTTTAGTTGATTGACCATTGTTGTGAACATATTCTGAGTACGAGTCACTTGTCTGACACAAGAAGCATCGCGTGGAAACGAAGATGTCTGCCAACCTTGGTAGTGTTGACCTAGCTGTGCCGCAGGCCCATGAACTACATTCACTCATGTCGGATTTTGCAGACCTACGTGATCTTAAATGGCCTGCTATACAAACACTTATCGCGGCGGCTCCGCTTTACATTCACGAAGAATGTTGGGACGTTGTTGTTGCCGACCCGGATCGTTTTTGTCATTCCTTTACATAGTTACCTCTAAGGCTGGATTTACTGCTGATTGCCCTGTGGAGTTCACGTTTCCAGAGATTACCAGTCAGTTCATTGAGCCTTACATTCTTCATGAAGTAGGCCAGCAGATCTATGCATCGGAAACTCAGAGGCGATATTGGAACAAAAAATATCACTGAATCTTTCCACAAGAAATTGTTGATGGGGCTGCCAACTGGATGCGAGGCCAACAGAGGTGCTGCAACTGGTTGCCAACCAGCAAGCCATCAACGATAGGATCTATGGATTGGAGAGGGCAGTCAAGGATGTTTACGAGACAGAGGCGCGAAACGATATCATTATGACCGTCGCACCTCTGATGCCGAAGGAACCTAGGTTACACTTCCCAGAGCTTTTGACGCAGATTCTGCAGGACCCGGGATATCAAGCGATGATGACCATGGTGGGAAATGTTTTTGCTTCAGGCCAGAGCCAAAGGGCACTCCCAGCAGAGCCCGCACTTCACCCCTTTGTTGAGCAAGTTGCGGTAGCTTTGTTGTTGAACATGACTAGAAAAAGCTCCACTAGGACAACCAGCCAGGCTATAGGTTCCAAGCCCTCCGTAGTTGGGAAATAGCGAAAGACTACGCCCGCAACTGGTTGTAAGCCACCTAAGCCAAGCGCTCCAAAGCCAAATACCACTGGCCAAGTTATTCCGCCTCCAGTTCCAGGCAGTGATGATGCACCATTACTGATCACACCGAAGCCCAAATGGGCACCACCACCACCGGCTCCTGCGGCACCAGTAAAGCTAATCGCAATTGGCCTATTCGGCTCAACGTGCGTGACTCTATTCCAACCACCCATGTTTGGTAGAGGTATATCCGGCCTTCACTTCTTAGTAACCATGCATCTCGGCTGGCTTTGCCATTCTTCGGCCAGTAACACCAAGGACGGGGCCCTGTGAATGTCAATGTTGCCTAGACCAGCTCTGACCGACGGGCCGTGTTCAGTATCAACATCACTTTCCTAGTACCAGGCGCTGTGACGACCCTGTAGTATGCACAGATCATTCTACAGTGACTCCAGCAGCTCAACCCCTTGGCCCACCTCCTCAACCAAGACCATAGATGTGTCAGTTTTGCAGGCGAAGGGGACATGTGGGACCTCCGAGGAATCTTGACTCTTGCGAGGACTTTGTGGAATATAGGTTGGGTTTGGGTATGGGAACAGCAAACGATACACCTAGTACCCTGATACCTTCTCCTCCACCCGAGAACCATGAACAACCTCCAGGGGGTAACACCTAAGCTGGAAATCAGGTGGGTGATGAGGAATTCTTTGATGGATATAATCGCCCTGGGGAGACCCACGGTAGAAATTCTGATGGCAATGGTGGTGGAAATGCTCACCGACCTGGTGGAAATGTTGGCTGTGAGGAGAATCCGGGAGATTCTAGTTCTCTCGATAGCTGGGACGATGATACCGACTCCCTACCTGATCTTACCCAATTCCCAGGAAGCCGAAAGCCAAACTGGAATGAGGCCGGGAATAGGAGAAATGACTTTCGGTTGGCAAGGTTATCTACTTTCCTGGGAAGAACGAGTTGGCAATCCTCTCATAACACCAGTGGTCCTCTGCTTTGGCAAAGCCCAAGAAGCCGGAAAAGCTAAGTGACATAATGGCTTTCAAGGGAGACACTGCTGACACCAAATGGTTTCTCACGGACGTCAAAGTCCAATTCACTTATTTCCAGAAGTCCGGTTTGGATGATATGGATAAGATTGGCTTGTTAGTTCCACTCTTGGAAAATGTAGCCAAAAACGGTTATTTGGGTACTCGTTGTTACATATGTAAGGATGAAGCGATGCGGAAGGGTATCATCTTCAACCCGCACAATGAGCTGCGCAACTGGGTAGGATTCCGCGCCTTCTCAAAACCAGTTTCGGCGGGCATGAAGATCATCATCACAACATTGTTTAATCGATGTGTTTGCCTATGAAACATGGGAAGGTTGAAAGGTACCCTGATAAAGTGGTGGACCTCGTGGCCAGCCTCGAATACGCTCATTCAAAGGAAACAATAAATGAAGTTCGGATCGCGGTTACTGCTGAGTTGCAAAACACGTGTGCGTTAAAACAATCACATCCTACTGAAGCCGGTCCATATATCGATCTACTTTGTAAAGTCGGCCATATCCTTCAAGACAACGCTAACTTTGATCAAACAGTTGCCAAAGACCATGGTGGTTCCAGCACTGACAAGGCTAGTGATAAGTGCTGTTCCTCAAGGAAGCAGCGGAAAAAGGAGAAGGGTTCGGGTAAGGCAAAATCCCAACACTCCCTGACAAATGAGATCTCTAAGGTTGGGCAATCTGCGTATGCCATCGCTCATTAGGGCATTGAGGGTAACCTATCAGGGAAACAGTGCAGATCTGAGCAATGCTCGAAATGCGGGCAGCCTGGCCACTTTTGACAGAAATGCACCTCATGTTCCCCAGTTGTTTACTCAGCAAAGGAAAAAATTAAGAGGTCCGCTAATGAGGCAGGCCTTCAAGAAACTGAGGATAGCAAAGTTAAACACATTGAAGCTCCTCCTTCTTCACCTGGCGATAAGAAACTTCTCGAATTACGTCAAGTCTCCCACAGATTATGAAGGTTGATACGGAGGAATCGGACTAAGGTGAGTCTGCCATCAAGATCAAATGATATTTCCAGAAACTAAGGACCCTCGAGATAAAGGAAGTGGATGATCATTGGATTACCGCAACAAGGTGAGGTAAGTAATTACCCGCAACCAAGAGAATACCCAGTTAACCTTAACTGGTAGAATCCAGGGAGGAATGTTGGTTATTTTAGATGTTCTGGGTCGCGTTTCTTTTATTTCTTTGGTCATGGGTTCACCTTTTTGAATCCAGGTTATTTGGCTTTCCTTATAGGTTCTTGTTGTTATGCGAGTTTCCCTGGTTATGTATTGTCCTTGGTTCTTTAATGTTTACTACGTCAAGCGGGACTCAATAAAACAATTAAAGTGATTTCCGGTTTCCCTGAGGAGAGTTTAATATTCGAAATCATGCAGGCGTGATAGGAAACATTTCTAGGCATTTAAATTATTGAATCTTTCGCTACATGTTATGACTGCCCTTGTGTCAAAAGGGCACGGATATTACCAACACAATGGTTAATGAGTTAAGACCTATTAAGCAATTGAGGGTACAAGACCCTCCAAAACATGCTAAGGCTATCCGAGTCAGGGTACGACTTCAATAGAAACAAGGAGCAAGACAGAGTACCGCAGAGGATACACTCTTATTAGATAGCGGTGGTACAGGCCCAGTCCTTAGTACTCACTGGGTTAAGGAAACCCAGATACCAGGTGTACTACGAGCGGTATCTTGTCTGATCTCGGATGCTTGTGGTAATAGCATAGCCAGGTCAGGTACCCACTACATCTAGAAGGTGAAATTGCGCATTGGGGATCACGTGAATAAGATGCGATTTGGAGTCCCGAACACGAGTAACTCAAAGTTTGATGAGTATTTACCAACGTCATGGTAGAAGTACCCTAATCTAGATATTGACTGGAAACAAGGTATTCTGACGTGGAGATCAGAATATTGTAAGGCACATTGTTTAGGTTCTAAGAGACCTCTACAATTTATAACGGAAGAGGAAATGTTAGCCGAGGATGCTAACTCAATTTACCACTTGGGAATAGCACAGTTCACCCATGAAGATGGTGGTGATATTAGACTAAAGCTCCTACCTGAATACAAGGACTTTGGTAATATCTTCAGCCAACAACGGATTGAATCCTCACCGGAGCATTCGAAGCATGATCACAAGATCGTAGTGCTTCCGAATATAACTCCGCTGTACTGTCCCATTTATCCCTTATCGGAAAAGGAGCTTAAAGTCCCGCTAGACTATCTCAATGAGATGCTACCTGCGGGAAAGATAATGAGGTCAAGCTCTCCTGCCGCTGCGGCTATTGTTTTTGTACCAAAGCCAGATGGCACTCTACGGTTATGTATAGACTACCGTGGGCTAAATAAAATAACTGTAAAGAACATATACCCTCTACCATTGATGAACGAGCTCCGAGACAGATTCGTCAAAGTGCAGGTGCTCACTCAGTTGGACCTCAAGAATAGATACTACCTTCCGTGAATGGCGGAAGGAGAGGAATGGAAGACAGCATTCCGATGCAGGTATGGGTTATATGAATATACTGTGATACCTTTTGGCTTATGCAACACTCCGGCAACCTTTCATGGTATGATCAATGAGGTCTTCAGGGACCTCGTAGACGAAGGCGTTATCGGCTATATGGATGATATATTGATCAACTCTGAGACTGTGCAGGAGCATGGCTCCCTAGTTGGTAGGGTAATGGAAATGCTTAGGGAAGCCCGCTTATGTGTTAGCAGAAAGGAATCGACCTTCCATCAGGGAGAGGTTCAATTTCTCGGATATGAGATATCTGATCGCGGAATATCCATGACCGAGGTATAGGCTGCCGAACCCAACCAATGGCTACCACCGAATAGTGTCCAGGAAGTCCAAAACTTTATAGAATTGCAAACTTCTATGGAAGGTTCAGCGAAGGTTTCCGCAAGATTGCGAAATCTCTCACCGACCTCACAAAGTAGGATATCAAATTCCATTCGACACCAGGATTTCAAGAGGCCTTTGATTTTTTGAAGGAGAAATTTACAACTGGGCCTCTATTAGTACACTTTGACTCAGAATGTCAAACGAAGTTGGAGACTGACGCTAGTGACTTTGCGCTAGGAGACATCTTTTCCCAATTGTGTACGCATGATAAATGACATCCAGTAGGGTTTCATAGGAGAAAATTCTCCCCAGCGGAGATAAATTATGATGCACATGATAAAGAAATGACTGCGATTATGGCAGCAATCAAGGAATGGGATTATTTACTGCGGTCAGTGGCCGATCAGATTGCCATTTACACAGATCATAAGAACTTGGAATATTTCAACTGTACCAAGATTCTGAACAGTAGACAACATCGCTGGGCTGAGTACTTACAACCATTCAACTTTCCCGTGGTTTACTGTGAAGGAAAGTTGAATGAGAAGGCTGATGCACTGTCTAGGCACAGGGACTACTGCCTTGAAGGGGGGGGTAATTCTCAATCAAATTCTATCAAGAGTTTTTTCCGTCCTTGACAATGGGTTGTTGGACAGGAGCGGGACATCTTGGGACCACATGTGTTGCAAGCATGCCAAGGGTTCTAGTTAAAATCGACATTCTTGGAGCGACTCAAGCAAGGGACAGCTAAGGACAAGGAATACTTGAAGGTGCTAGATTCGGTTAAGAAAGAGAACAAGGAGGTCGATTCTAATCTTAAGATGGAGAAGGATCTGCTCCTTTTCAAGAACTGTTGGTACATACCGGCAGATGAGGGTTTAAAAGGTAAGATCTTGGAGTCTGAGCAGGACTCTCACCTAGTGGGACACTTTGGGACATACAAGACTAAGGAAAGGATTTGGGCAAACTTCTACTGGCTAAAGATGGATGATAATATCACACAATATGTTCGCACATGTGATTTATGCCAGCGCAGTGAGACTGCACGACACAAGAAGATTGGACTACTTAAACCTATAGAGGTACCGCTACGACCATGGTAGGCAATTTCCATGGACTTTATTGTGGCATTACCGCAGTCAAAAGGGTATACGGAAATCTAGGTTATAGTAGAGAGGTTCTTAAAGATGGCTCATTTTATACCTTTCGTAACAGAAGTACCTATAGGTGAATTAGCGCTTATGTTCTGGAAGGAGGTTTGGCCTTTCCAGGGGCTACCAGAGAGTATCATATCGGATCGTGATAGCAGATTCACCTCTAAGTTTGGGACAAGGTTAATGAAGTTACAAAGAGTGTAGCCGAATGTTTCCACGGCCTTCCACCGTGAAACTGATGGGCAAACTGAAAGGGTGAACCACACTTTTGAGCAATTCATTCGAAGTTATTGTTCCCATCAGGAGGAAGACTGGGCAGAGCTACTTCCCTTGGCGGAATATGGTTATAACCCTACAACATCATAATCAAGTAGGGTGTCACCTTTAGAAATCAATTATGGATTTAACCCAGAAAGCAATTGGCCCGGGTCGGTATCAGAAAGTTAAGGGATACATCCGAGCAGCGAGCTATTGGTTAAGGATTGGGAAGGGACAAGGATGGAAATTAGAGATACTTTACAAGAGGGTATAGAGAGGCAACGGAGGTGGCATGACCAGAAAAGATTACCAGCATCGGAGTATACCACGTTGGAGGATGTTAATGCTTGTCAGGCCAAGAGGGCCTACCGAGTAATGTTGAATCGAAAAAACATACGGTCTTAGGAACTGATGGAAAAACTTGATCATCCCATGTTTGGATCATTTGTGGTCTTACGAAAGCTTGGTTCTGAAGCCTATGAAATTCTACTACTCAAAAGTTGGGGTACACATCCTGTCTTCGATGTCGGCCTCAGAGACCCGTATAGGGAGGACTCAACTGGCAGGCGTACAGTAGAGGTACCCATTCCCGACATGATAGATAATGAGCGAAGTTATGTTATTGAAATAATCCTTGATATCCGGTGGTATGGGGGTGCTCTGCAAAAAATTCCACAAGCGATTTGTCCAATACTTGGTGGCTTGGAAGGGTTATGGTCCAGAGGATAACTCCTGGGAACTGTGTGAGATGTTAGAGGGAACAGGCACACAAGCCCTCGTAGATTTCCATAAATGATACCCGTCGTAACCCAGGGATCATAGGGTGGGAGATCGGGGAACTGGAGATAAACGAAAATGCTAGAGGCCGAGGGCGGCCCTAGAGAAGGGAGAGGTGATGTAACGACACTGCTGGATCTTGCAGTAGACTTATTCTTATCCAATGCTGAAGCCCGGAAGGGTTACGGTTAGGCTAGTCTAGTAACTATACCAAAGAGTTACCCTGTGGCTTAAGCAAATGGTAATACATAGACTGCGAACTAGAAAGGTATACCCGGTGGGTGGGGAAAGTCAACGCTGCCCGTTCGGAAAGTCTCCAAGAGTTCGGGCGAGTTACCAAACCCAAGGTAGGTAGTTGCCCTATCTTAGGAAATATAGTTTCCCTACCTTAGCAAAGTTGTTACCGTACTTTTGGATAGGAGTTACCCTACTTTGAGTGTGAAGGTTTACGTGAAGTTTCTGAAAAAGTCATAGTAAAGTTTGTTATGCAAGATTATATCAGGGGTTCGAATCTGGGCACAAGCGGGTGATCCTTTGTTGTATGAAGAGCGAAGAAAATCTTGACTTTGATGAACAGAGGGGGATCTGGGTCCAAACCGCCCTCTGGCCCCGCTGTACAGACAATGCCTCATGGGCCAACAGAAGGGAAGCCGGCAGCTCACTAGTAGAAGCCTATGATTGAAGATGGTGGCGTAATACAGTAGACTTTGTCGCCGTGCTTCTGACCAGAAGTCATTCGCAGGATATATGAGGGGGCTAGGGGCGATTGAATCATTACACAAGAAGTTATTCTCGACCGCATAAAACACTGATCCTTCAAAGCCTATGGTTGTAGGTATGTAAGATATACTGGAAGCCTGGGAGGCCTCAAGTTAAGTGGTAGACCTTCGACTCCCGTATGTCTCCGAAAGACTGTAAGATGTGTGGAGGTTGTTAGCGAACTCTAGATCTTAGTAGTCTTGTCTTGACTTAGGGCTTATCGTCTGTGGCTGCGGGTATTGCCCTTATTAGCCAATGGCTTAAGTACCTCGGCACAGGAGTCTGTACACCAAGCTATCGTGTCCAAGACAGTAGAAGACAATAGACTTGTAAATACCGTAATGATACCATTGAGTGGTTGTCTGCGAGACTAGTATAGAAGAACAAGAGTGGGATAGTGAGTTCGATATCAGACTAGCTTATCAGTAACCTGTTAGCTCGCCACTAACAGGACAACAATGTCAATAGTTTTCTCCTGCAAGTTGAATGCCAGTATCAGTTTACTGCATGAACACTTCACGTCAGATAATGAACGAGCAGAGCCGGCTGACATAACGGGGAATGTTAGTCCAAGTCCTAGAGGCGATGTGAATGCTCGTGATGGTGGTGAGCTTTGGAGTGTTGCAGAGGAGCTGGCAATATCATTCTACTTATGCATATGCGAGACCTGTTCTCCTGAGACGATCAACTACCCTCTTGAGAACTTATTGAGTCAAGCTGCAGCTCAACAATATTAAGATTCACCGTTAAGGTTTTCTCTCTTACATATTTGTTCTTCATTTTGTGTACGAAGAAAGATGCGGTATGGTTGCATCCTTAGGATCCATCTTCCCACCGGGAGCCCCTGTGACAGGTTGTCATACACCGCCTGAGGATAATGGCAAATTTCCTGCCATGCAGAACGGACATGGATACTAAACAATTCTTCCACAGGTTCAAAGACCAAGCCTTTAGACTGGATGGCCTACAAAGGACATCATATCTGATCGTAGATCACAGTTCACATCGGACATGTGTAAAGAAATCACAAACTAATTAAGCACCATGTGATAATTAAGGACAGCATTGCACCCTCAGACGGATGGACAAACGGAACGACCCAATGCCATATTAGAACAATATCTACCAGCATATGTGAACTATCAGCAGGACGACAGGATGCAGTATCTGGCATCAGGTCAGTTCGCTTATAACCACGGAAAGCAAGAAACTGTTAAGAAATCACCCTTTTATGCGAACTATGGATATAATCCTATGATCAATCCGGCAAAATATGAGATACCTGCAAAGATAACACTAGGACAAGATATGATCCAGCTGTACGACATATTATGAGAAGAAATCAGTTATGCACAGCAGCGGCAAAAAGAGTAAGCCGACCACCAAAGAAAGCCTGACCCAAATCTTACGGTCGGCAATTGCCAGTGGTTCGTACCACACAAAATACGAGCCAAAAGACCATTGAGGAAATTGGATTACTAGAAACTAGGATCCTTTAGAATCATCGAAAGGATAGGAATTGTAGCATATGAACTCCACCTTCCGTGCTCTATGAACAACACTCATCCTACATTCCACATCAGCCTCCTTGGACCATATTATGATACCTCTCTTTCCTTACCAGAGAAACTTCCTCCACCACCTATCGAGATCTAAGGAGAAGACGAATACGAACTTTTTGAAATAATTAACTCTTGGTTACACTACATCAAACAAGAATACCGGGCCAAGTGGACCGCTATTCCTCCAGAACACGATTTAGAATGATCTCCTGCCACTAACTTCATATAACGACCCTGCTAGATCTTACAGTAGACTTAGTCTTATCCCATGCCGGAGCCCGGAAGGGTTACGGTTAGGCTAGTCAGGAAAATCTATTAAAGGGTTACCAGGTGAACTAAGCAAATGGTAATGCTTAGACTGCGAACGAGAAAAGGTATACCGGGTAGGAAGGGAAGTCTACGCTGCGAGTTCGGAAGGTCTCGGAGAGGTCCCGCGAGTTACCCTACCTAAGACAGGTAGTAACCCTATCTTAGGGAGTATAGTTACCCTACCTTGGTGAACAGGTTACCCTACTTTTGAATAGGAGTTACCCTACCTTGAGCGTAAAAGGTTACGCGAAGTTTCGGGAAAAGTCATAGGATTTTTGTTACGCAAGATTATATAGGAGGTTCGAATCAGAGCTCAATCGGGTAATCCATTGTTGGGCTACGAACCGGAGAAAATCTTGCCTGGGCGAACATTGAGAAATCTGAGTCCAACACCCCCCTCTGGCCCCGATGTACAGACAACGCGTCATGGGCCAACTGTAGGGAAGTTGTTGATTTACTAGTAAAAGCCTATGATTGAAGAGGGCGGCGTAATACCGTATACGTTGTCGCCGTCCTTCCGACCGGAAGCTGTTCGCAGGATAGAGGAGGGGGCATGGGGCGATCGAATGGTTACACGAGAAGTGATTCTCGTGTGCATACACCACTGATCCTTATAAGGCTACAGTGGTAGGTATGTAAGGTATACCGGAAGTCCTGGAGGCCTCTGGTTAAGTGGTAGACCTTCGACTCCCGTATGTCTCCGCAAGACTGTAAGATATCTGGAGGTTGTTAGCGAACTCGAGATCGTAGCAGTCTTGTCTTGATTGAGGTGTTTATCGTCAGTGGCTACAGGTAGCCCCTGTATGTGCCAATGCCTTAAGTGTCTCATCACGGAAGTCCGTAGACCAAGCTATCGTGTCGAAGACAGTAGAAGACGATAGACTAGTCAAACGTAATGATTGTCTACGAGACTTGCATAGACGAATACGAATGGGACATTGAGTTTGATATTAGACTAGCTTATCAGTAACCTGTTAGTTCGCCACTAAAAGGACAGCGATATGAATAGTTTTCTCCTGCAGTTGATTGCATGTATCAGGATAATGCATGAACACTTCACGTCGGATAATGAACTAGCAGAGCCGGCCAACATTCGGTGGAATGTTAGCCCGTGGCCCAGAGGAGATGGGCATGCTTGCGATGGTGGTGAGCTTAGGAATGATGGAGAGGAGCTGGCAATATAATTCTACTTAAGTATATGCGAGACCTCTTCTCCTAAGACGATCAACTATCCTCTCGAGAACTTTTGAGTAAAGCTGCGGCTTAACGATATTAAGTTTCACCGTTAAGGTTTTCTCTCTTACATATTTGTTCTTCATTTTGCGTACGAAGGAAGCTTCGGTACGGCCGCATCCTTGGGATCCATCTTCCCACAGGGAGCCCCCGTTACAGTATATCGTTAAGCGAACTTTTCGCTTAACTCATTCTCTTCTGATTAATTGATTGACCATTGTTGTAAACATCTTCCGAGGACGAGTCGCTTGTCTGGTACAAGAAGCATCGGGTGGAAACGAAGATGTCTGCCAACCTTGGTATTGTTGACCGTGCTGCACAGCAGTCCAATGACCTCCGTTTACGAGCATCGGTTTTTGAAGACCTCCGTGGTCTTGAATGGCCTGATGTGCCCACACTTATCGAGGCGGCCCCGATTCACATTCCCGAAGAATGTTGGGATGTTGTCGTTGCCGACCCCGATCATTTATTCCACTCCTTTACACAGACTCCTCTAAAGGCTGGATCTACTGCTGATTGCCCAGGGGAGTTCACGTTTGCAGAGTTTACCTGACAGTTCATCGAGCCTTACATTCTTCATGAAGTAGGCCCACAGATCAAAGCGGCGGAAACTCAGATGCGATACTGGAACGATGAATCTCAGCGAATCTTCCAGCAAGAAATTGTTGATGCGGCAGCCAACTGGATGCGAGGACTACAGTGGTGCTTCAAGCAACTGGTTGTCAATCAGCAAGCCATTAACAATAGGGTCCATGCCTTAGAGCGGGCAGTCAAGGAAGGTCATCAGATAGATGCGCAAAAGGATGTCATCATGACAGTCGCACCTCCGATGCCGAAGGAACCTAGG
>QLOI01003524.1:0-21001 GCA_003313605.1 Tuber umbilicatum | reverse complement strand
AAAAAAAAAAAAAAAAAGGAGAAAACTCTTCATATCGCTGTCCTGTTAGTGGCAAACTAACAGGTTACTGATAAGCTAGTCCAATATCGAACTCACTGTCCCATTCGTATTTGTCTATGCAAGTGTTGTAGACAACCATTCAATGGTGCCATTACGTTTGACAAGTCTATCATCTTCTACTGTCTTCGACACGATAGCTTGGTCTACGGACTCCCGTGATGAGACACTTAAGCCATTGGCTTATACAGGCGCTACCCGTAGCCACTGACGATAAGCACCTCAGTCAAGATAAGACTACTACAATCCAGAGCTCGCTTACAACCTCCAGACATCTTACAGTCTTTCAGAGACATACGGGAGTCGAAGGTCTACCACTTAACCGGAAGCCTCCCGGGCTTCCGGTATACCTTACATACCTACCACCGTAGGCTTATAAGAATCAGTGGTGTATGTACTCGAGAATGACTTCTCGTGTAACCATTCGGCTGCCCCATGCCCCCTCATATATCCTGTGAACAACTTCCGGTAGGAAGGACAGCGACAATGTATACTGTATTACACCGCCGTCTTCAATCATAGGCCTTTACTAGTAAACCAGCAACTTCCCTTCAGTTGGCCCATGACACATTGTCTGTACATCCGGGCCAGAGGGGGTTGTTGGACTCAGATTTCTCAATGTTCGCCAAGGGCAAGATTTTCTCCAGTTTGTAGCCCAACAACGGATTACCCGATTGAGCCCAGATCCGAACCTCCGATATAATCTTGCGTAACAAACAATCCTATGACTTTTCCCAGCACTTCGCGTAACCTTTTACGCTCAAGGCAGGGTAACTCCTATCCAAAAGTAGGGTAACCTCTTTGCCAAGGCAAGGTAACTTGAACTATATTCCCTAAGGTAGGGTAACTCGCTGGAACTCTCAGAGACCTTTCGAACTCGTAGCGTAGACTTTCCCTACCTACCTGGTATGCCTTTTCTCGTTCGCAGTCTGAGCATTCCCATTTACTTAGTCCACATAGTAACCCTTTGATAGAGTTACTTGACTAGCCTAACTGTAACCCTTCTGGGCTCCGGCATGGGATAAGACTAAGTCTACTGTAAGATCCAGCAGGGTCGTTACACAGCCCTCTTGGCAAGCAAGATGAGCGGCAGTATGATACCAGCGGGGTGTGAAAAGAGGCAGTAGGGTGCTAGCCGGTAGCAGTTGTTTAGGGTGCAAGCCAGGCGGAGGAGGGAGGTAGTGGGGTACCAGCCAGAGGATTCCAAGGCCAGGCGGGCCGGCGAAGGGAGGGAGGAACCGTATAGAAGTGACGGAACCAGGATAGAGGAGGGGGGGGGTAGTAGGGTGCCAGCTGATCCCATGGGGGAGAGGAGAGGAGGGGTAAACCCAGGCGTGATCCAACTATCGGAAACGTGTTCGTGTCCTGCTAGGCAGTTCCCAAGCACCCTCACACATCCAGGATTATTACCGCTTCTCTCGTGTAGTCCCTTCATTCTCTGAGAGGAAGCGTTACTAAGTGGGAGGGATACCACCACCAGGATGTGTGAAGGGAAGGGAAGTGGCGAAATTGACCGTGGCCTGTTGGAAAAACCCCTGAGGGGATTCCCAGGTTTCCGCTTACCGCAAACTGTATTCCCAGCCGTCTGAAGAAACAAGAATGGGTATACCCGACCGTGCAAATGTTAAGCGAGGTGCCAAACAAAAGCGGGGAAGTGAGGTAAAACAACATCCTGAGATGTTGAGATGGGGTAGGAGGAACGGTCATGAGAGTAGACCTCAAGAGAGAACAGTGAAGATGATGCCCGAAGGCAAGGAAGTGATAAAAGTGATGGCCAGCACCCCCCATGGGGGAGGGTGCTGGACCTAAAAAGTGGTGACAGTTTCTCTGGTGTTGAGTCGTTCCCGATTAGGAAGTAAATTTCAATGACCGGAGTTGTAACGGAGACGCAGGATGGCATAGCCTAGCTGCTGCATCCAACATCTTGTCCTGATAGTTAAAAATAAGAATTATGAGTTATAAAAAAAAAAAAAAGATCCTGTAGATAGATCTTCACGCAACCATCTAAGTTATTTTCTATCTATAACTTTACAAATATAAAGACTTTTACTCTTTAATGTAGATCCTTCCCATCTTATCAACGACATAATTAATACTATAAGGCTTAAGAGTTAAGCGTGACTCTTAAGAATAATATATGATAACTATAATATAGGAAATTGTTGCTTGTTACGAGTTAGCGAAGATAGGATAGATCGACGAGCGATCTTAACAACAATACACAGTTACTGCGCTTTTTCATAATGTTTCTGTATGTCTTCACCAGCCTCAAATTACACAGTATTTTAATACTCCAAGTCTTGTACATGATGCAGAAGTAGATGAAGTGTTCATCAAGGAAGAACTTCTGGAACCACCATGCTTGTTAGATTATTTTCATAATTGACTCTAGGTCAATTTTCAATATTATTTCTTTTATTAAAACTATAGAACTTGAACAGCTCACAATAATGAATTACCTATAGGACATGTGGTTTAGTAAATGTGATTCAGATACACAATTAGGCATATGAGAGTTCGTATCTGAGCCCAGCAGAGGCTTGAGGAATCACCTTTGATCATAAGATATATGAAAAACAATAGCAAATATATATATACATATATTTTAAATTTCACCATCCTTTCTTAACACCTCCAAAATTAAAACCAATTCATCCTTTCTTGCCTCTCTCTCCAAAAAAGCATCATGGGATCTCCTTTCGCTCTGCTTCCTAATTTCCTCTGTAAGTCCTAAAATTCCCTACATGAGATCCTTATGCTTTTGGTTTTCCTTCCTTTCAATTTCCTTCAATTCCTTCTTATCTTCCTCCATTCCTGCAGCAAAGTCTAAAAGCAAGTTATCCGTATTCCTTACAGTGTCATTCTTTGGTCGTTTTTTGGCGGGAGACGGAATGTTAACACCTGATCCATCGGATCCTGTAACTAGGCCACTACCATGCTCCTCTTCTCTTCACTGAACCAGTCCCCGCATAGAGTCCTCTCAAACTTTTTTTCCATCCAACTCCAGTTGAGCAGCCTTCAACTGCGCTAATTTCCGTATTGCAGGATTGGTACTCGCTTGGTTCCATGATGTTGCCAACTCAATCCTATTGAGTTCAAATTCTCCAAATTCTTCGTCGGTTCCACTCATACGAAGGGAGGTAAGTTCTGCTTTCTGCTATCTATTAGCTATTGCGAATAATCAATGGGCCTTGAATAATGAATTTCTTCTAATACCTTGTAGATTTCCACGAGCTTTTTGACCCTCTGCCTACAGGACTTTGAGCTTCGTAGAATTGGCTGTGGTTTCATGCCAGCGAGCGCAGTGGACACCTCTAACCATTTTTCTGTCGTCCTACCCCTGCTGCACTTGAGAGGATCTGTTGCTAATACCTGGCGGACAAGAGCTCAGTCTATCCAAGCTAACCATTTAGTCACTTTTCCCCTAGCTTGTGTGCTGCTCTGTGCACTCTAATTGGTGGTTGTGAATGCAACTTCAATTTCGTGTGGAACCTCCAGAGTAGCTAGTTCAAGGTCAACGATTATTGATTCCCGAGGTAGGTTCGATTCCATTGCAGTTTGTCAAATAACTTTTAAAAATATCTTAGGAAGGCGTGTTTTGCTCAATTGTGCTTCAATTGATGAGGTGGTGTTGGAGAATTTTGATATTTTTTTTTTTTTCAGGTGGCAAACACCGTGACTACATTTTACGCTACTCCCAGGTCACTCCATCCACCCAGATGGCCCAGACATTCTAGTTAATATAAATTAACCTACTTTTCTCACACCTAGGTCCCCAATCGCAAACTCTCTAATGTCGTTCACTGGGGGGCTTCCCTTGGAATCTGGAAAAATTTGGAAATTGGAACAAAAATGTGGATCACAAACTAAATTTATCCCTGTTGAAAGGTTGTCATTGCAGTGCAGTGAAATGAAATCACACACATGAAATCCAATAAACACTGTACAAGTAGGAAATGGCTATTGATAGGGTCGCATCCTGCAGGAGCTCGATTGTTCTACATTGTATGCATTGAGAAATAATGTCTAATGTACAGTACGAGTAATGTACCGGGGATTGCGTCTTTTGGGTTGACTGACCAATTGTGAACAGGTTTTGAGATTTTTGAACCCTTCAAAACTGAACCGAGGGGAGGGGGTAGTCCAGATTTTAGCAAGTCGATTATCTAGATTAATTTTTAGCATGAATATATGCCAAGGCCACTCTTAAATCCCTTCTAGATTCCTACAGGAAGTCTTCTATTTTGTGCATCTATTTTGTGCATCCTAGAGCCATTGACTATGCCTGTTGAAACACAGATAGAAGTGGTATCGGCCGTGGCTTAAATTTAACTCTTTGAAGTACTATGCTAAAAGTACTCGACACATCAGATATCACTCGTAATGACTACGCTCTGTCCGAAGGCAATAAGATTTAGGGATGGCGGCGTGAATTAATTTCATCCTAACGGACATTGGAAAAAACCCGGTGGCCAATCAACCAACCGGGCAATCAACACCGGGCAAGGGCCTTCATATCCCTCACTTTCCTCTCCTCCCCCCATTCAATCTAACAAACCAATTACTCCCCTCCCCACCTTAGTGACCCAACCCTTGGCCAAACCCCGAAGTTAACATAGCACCCTACAAAACCCCCTCCCCCAGTGCACCGAGAGTGCCCGCAATCCCAACAAATCCTCCCCACCTGGCCACCAATCTCCCAGGTCGCGCCGCACGCGCAGCACTGCCAGAAGCTGAGACACGAGACGCACCTCTTGTGCGTGCAGTCCGGGGTCGGGCACTGGCGGAGGGGGGATTGTGGTAGCGTGAAGTGGCGGTGTTGGCAGATGCAGCAGAGCCATGGGGTGGGCTTCCCGGTGGTAGGCGGGGGTGTCGTGGGGGGAGGGGTATGTCCTTTAGCGTCGGCTTTCTCTTTTGTCTTCTGCTCGTTTGACATAGTTGATTTTTGCGCGGGTTCGTGAATCTACTTTATCTGCGCTTTGTTAGCCAGGCCTTGAACAGATAAAGCACCGGTGGGTGATACCGTGCTGGTTTAGACACCAGCTCGGAATATCAGTAGTGCTCTAGATAGTAGCAGTATCCAATTGTTAAAGAGTCTAGCTCTCAACCTTTGTGCCTGCCGACGCGTGGTGGGGGGTGGTACTTCCTTTGCTTAGATATCAAACTGGAAATATCCCTGGTATTTAATATAGCGCTCGGGGCGCATCAAGTAGTCTGCTTTTCAAGTTTTGTCTTCCTTCGACTGGTGTGGTGAAGTGATGGTGGTGGTCTTGGTTCTTCAGGCCTATAAGAAGTGCGCACAAGCTCCTGGTAGTGGCACGGCAGTAGCGGGGGTATGGAGGGCATATGAATCTGGGCACGGGTTTCTCAGAATAGTATGATGGTGAGAGTGTCGAGTAGGAAGGGCTGGGGGCGCAGGTTACTGTCCTTGCGTTGACTCGATGGCAATGCTTTCCAGCAACCGTAAGAAAAATCAGGTAAAAGTATATAGATGATACGTAGCAGAGAAGGGAGAACCAACATATCAGCCTTTATGCCCTAATTTACAATGGATGAACACGTCGGGGGATATGTTCTACCCCTCACAAACCCCGCCGGGGAGCCCATTTCGGGTGCACCCATATTACCCCCAATAAGCACCAACTAAATCCAACTACGTGTGTCAATGGTAAAGACTGGGATGGCAAACAACAGCTTGAAATTTACCAGCCGAGTGATATGTTGTGAATGCACTATATACGGGGGGATGCGGAGGAAGGTGAGGTTACCCGAACCCCCTTCTTATATGTTTGATAAAAAACTATGATACCCGCCCGGATATCGGTGGGCTATGGGTATGTTGTAAGCTAACGTATGGCATAGTATATGATAACGCGTGCTACGCAAACTCACGGTGGAAACTTTGCACATGGTGCTTGAACGAGGCGGTACGCTACATCACCGTAGACTATTGATGCGATACTGTGGGTTACGGGTGTAAGGCACGATATCAGAAAATGGCACCCCCGACTATACAATTGGATGCCGGGTAATCACGTCTTTTGCGGTCCTAGTTCAAGTCAAGCTGAAGTGGCTACGCTTATAGCTATAAGGGCCTAAAATTGTGGCAACATGCTAAATAAATTCAGGATATTGTATTAGAACGAAGAGGGAAAAATGAAGGTGGAGAGGAAGGTCACGAAAACTAGTTGTATTTCTACAGCATCTAGACTCTAATCGGCTCAAGTAATCCTCACACTTCACAATATCTTATTTCCACTTTGCCAAATCTTATGGGTTCTGGAATTCTATAAACCGTGATAGTTGGACAGTAGGATTGCTGGGCGTTTGTGCCACAGCAGAACCATGAGGTCTGGGTAATACTCCCACATACCGCAATCTCAAACCTACTATGCAAACCGATAGTTACTTCCTTCCTTTAGTGTTAAGTCGCCGAATGTCGCACTGTATGTGGACAAGAGCTGGCGACTCTACGGGACAAACTGTATGTCTAGTTTAAGAAATGGGCTACAGTCACCTACCTCGTATTTTATCCTAAAGGACTAGGGCATCCTTCTGTCTAATCTTCGGAGAATCCACCCTAATTGAATATAGAAATAGATGGGTATCTAGTTTGTATTAATATAATACTATAGTAGTAGTTAGTAGCTATTATCACAGATATGAGCTTTGAATTGTGATTCAATCTTACGATTATATTGTGAAGCTATTTTCATGCCTGAAACCCTAAACCAGTAAGTTTGGAACTTGATATTTTTCACAATATTCGTATCACTTCGCAGTACGAGTATGATAAATTTATTTCTGAATGTGGACAAGTACTCCACTGAACAGAAAGTTGGAGTTACCAAGATTCACGTCATAGAAACCATATATGGCATAGAAATGTGGCATAGAAATGTGGCGTACCACACAGAGCCGAAGTTCTTTTTGACATTGGTTATTACTACTGGCAATTACCTAAGTAGAATTACCTGTTGCAGTATTTAGGGCGTTGAGTCCAGCAGCATGTTGGACGTTACGAGCGTGCTAATAATAAACCAAACCCCGCTTAACAGGAAAAACCATCGGCCCGAGTGACACCCTGTGATGCATGATGGAAGAAAATAAAGTTGATTTTCACGCTATAGACTCCCGTACATAGGCCTACCCATACAAGCAGCGCTCGCTTATAAGCTACAAGGCGAGATGAAACCCCGGTCTACGTGGCTGGCCTCTTAGGATCAACGGCTCCTTTTAATTTTGCTGTCTGGTGTGATTCCTCGGGCTTCTTGCTGATTGCATCTCCCCTCTTGTCATGTAATACCTACTCAGAGTTAATAGAGGCACATTAATTAAGTACCTCGGGCCATAGGCATGTCCTTACTGCGTGAGAAGTGTCACTGTTACTGAGGCCTTCTTGTTTTCCGCTCGTCTCGTTGGTGCTGGAGGCACTCTTCATTGCCGCGACTGGAGGGTCAACTTGTGAGGGTGTTTTCGACGAGTTTTGTTTCTTGTTTAGGTTGGATAGAGTCTCCGATGGCTAAATAAAGGATTAATACACTTCCGCTGTGCGGGTACTTCAGGGACTACGGTACCTCAGAACCACCTCCAGTTTTTTCAATCTCCTTTCCCTCACCAACTGGCTCTTTTGAGATATCAGCGCCCTCTCTAACCTGGCTGTCATCTAAATCCTTTCCCCCGTCTTGGTTAGGTTTCCCAGCATTTTCCTCGCTACCCTTGTCACCGCCATGAGCCTTGTTTTCGGATCCCTCTGTTATAAGCTCGGATGCTTCACCGGCCTCCTCTCCTATCTTGCCAAACTCCTCATCGGCTTGGCTACGGGTACCGTCAGCTAATTCAGAACTAGGCTCGGGTACGGGATCCATCTGAGACTTGGCGGTTTCTCCGCTAGACGAAGCCCCTCCCTCTTCTTCCAGAGTAGAGTGGTGACCGGAGTCATGGTGGTCAGGTTTCTTTGCCGGAGAAGAGTATAGGAGGTATAGGGCCTATCACGCGAAAGTTTAACAAAATTCCTAGTCTTCGGAATCTTGGAAAAGGGAATTACACTCGGAACAGTCACAGCGATAGATCCAATGAGCCATGCCGTATCACTACTCTTCTTTCCGTTGTTTGTATGGCCAGTAGAAGCGTCGCTGCCTCCCTGAGCAGAGTTCTGGGTGATTTTCCGAGTAAATTGTCTTGATGAGACGATAGTACTCCGGGTAGCGAGAACAGCTCGGAGGACAGGGGTAGAAGATCGAAACATTGACGCGTTTCGTGGGAGGACTCGCAGAGGCGGTTGGTGAATACAATTGGATCGAAAGAAGCCGAATTTTTAAGGGCAGTACGATGGGAGAACCGGTATCTGTTGTGGATGGTGGACTCAGGGGGACAGCATGATGAAGCCGGGCAGAGCAGCAGGCAGGGGGGAGGAATGCAATTTCGCTCACCCAAACCAGCCAGAAGCCCAAGCAGACAATGAGGTCACTCTGTCGAAGTTACCCGAGAGATAACCGCCAGCATCAAAAAGGAAATGCCAGGTTTCTTGGCATTTTGAGCCTCTCCAATCGAACTTTTGACCCCTCAATTATACGCCCTACTTAATTCAGCATAGCATACAGTGGGGTGTGTGCGAGTTGCAACTTATAAAATACTTACCAGCTGCCGGGCAGATCTCTCTTTCTTCTCCCCACAATTCCATCGAGTCAACAGAACAAAACCCATCCCACTCCTATCTTATCACCGAAATCTTACCCAATATAATTCATAGCGGTGATTTCTTTTTCACTTTATCACCGCCTATAATCTTCCCAGGGCTCTCCATCCTCATTCAACTCATCAACTCTGCTACCTCAAAATAGCAAATATGGCGAACGCTTCAACCCCGTTCGCCCTCCAGTCTTTACTGGAGAAGATGTCTTCTCCAGATTCCGATTACCGTTTCATGTCTTTAAACGACTTGCTTTCGATTCTCACCAGCCCGAATGCTAGTTTGACACAAGCTGATAGCAACCTTACAAGCAGAGTCATTGATGGAGTTGTTAAGGCACTTGATGATGCGAACGGCGAAGTACAGAATCTAGCAGTTAAATGGTATGTCAATTACCAGAGCTATCCCCCGAGCTCTAACAACACATTTAAGGTTGATTTCGTGCCTATTCGCGCGACAATGTGCTCCATGCTCAAAGTAGTGCCGGCAAGCAAATAAGGAAGAGCTATGCTAAAGTTTAAACCTCCTCCCTAGTCTTGGCCCGCTGGTCTTGAAAGTTCGGGATAGTCAAATCGCTCCCCTCATCGACCGTCTAACGACTCTCTCTATGACCTCTACGGACCCCTCGATTCCTTCTACCGCTCTGAGAACAATAATTTCAAGCCTTCCACGTCCCGTGGCCGTTTCTTCGGCCGTACCTGGTTCACCGGTATTGGTTCAGAAACCTGACGCCATTCACCAAACCATCGCCGCTGCTGTGCAGGCCATCCAGAAAACACTCTATCCCAAACTTCTAATTCTACTGAAACCTGGCACGGAGACCGTTAAGGGTGGCGGTGCTAGCCTTGACAGTATTGATCTATTGGTTGAGACACTCAAGTGTTTTGGCCCCATTCTTGGCGGAAAGGAGGTTGAGCAGCTTCAGGTTGCTGTCATGGAACTGTTGGAGAGTGATAGAACAAGCCAAGTCGTTAAAAAGCGAGCTGTGACTTCCTTGAGTTTACTTTGCGTTTATTCTCCGGATGAGCTACTCTCCAGTTTTATTAATCATTTGATCGAATCCTTCCGAGCACAGGGCAAACATGTTAACCCAACACGCCTTCGTTTGCTTGTTTCGGTAACAGGGGCCTTAGCAAGGGACATTCCAGATAGATTTGGCCCATACCTTAGAACATTATGCCCATTTATTCTCTCCGTGGTTGATGGGAAGGATATTCAAGACCGAGAACTCGGCGATGAGCCAGAGATGGAAATGGACGAGGTTCGCGAAGCGGCACTTGTCAGCCTGGAAAGTTTTATGAGCTTCTGTACAAGCAACATGACAAGGTTTACTGAAGATGTTTTGAATGCTGGGATGATCTACCTGAAATATGATCCCAATTATGCCGATCCTGCTGATGAGGAAGATGACGAGGAGATGGGCGGAACACAGCAAGATGATGGCGACGAGGACGACGACTTTGGAGACAGCGATGATGAAGATGCATTCGAAGAGGACGGTAACTTCTCGGATGAAGACGATATTAGCTGGAAGGTTAGACGATGTGCGGCGAAGCTACTTTCAACAGTTCTATCGACTAGAGCCACAAGCTTAATTCTTGGGGAGCAGGAAGGGGGTGGAAAAGCGTACAAACAAGTTGCCCCATTACTTGTTGAGCGCTTCCATGAACGTGAGGAGAACGTGAGGTTGGAAGTCCTTGCAACTGCTACGGTATTGGTGAGAAAGACAGGAGAGGTTGCGCAAGGAACATTTACGCCGTCATCTCCCTCTAGGGACAGACGGGGAAGTACGGACATAGCCATGGGGCCCCCGCCGAAGAGGAGGCGTGGTTCAGATGCCTCAATGCTTGATTCCACCGCCTATGATGCTCCCAAACAGAACCCCGACGAGAATGGCGTAAAAAATAGCCTACAGGCTTTGATGCCAAGGCTCAGCAAATCCCTTAGCAAACTCTTGAAAACTAAGAGCACAACCTTACCTACAAAGCAAGCAAGTGTTACCCTTTTGTCCGCGATCGTATCAGTATTAGAAGGTGGTCTGGATGGTGTGCTTGGGCTTTTTATTGAGCCATTGGTTGATGCCACTCGGGGTGGCAGTGCCGTTTCGGGCAGCAATGTCGTCGCTGCCACGGCTGCTGGGGGAAGCGCGGCTACCGCCACAGGCTCTTCACTACGTATTGAGGTTTTGAGATTGGTCGGTAAAATTTGCGAAAACCACTCAGCGCAAGTTGTTGGGGAACACTTTGACACCCTCATACCAGCAATGATAACTGCAGTCGAGGAGCCGGCCTATAAGATCTCCTCTGAGGCTCTTAACACCGTGGTTTCGATCGTTAGACTTCTCACTGCAGAAGGCTCTACAGGATATGGTGAATACCTGAAGGGATTGTATGATGTTATCGTTGCAAAGGTCGGGAATGGCGATGCCGACCTCGAAGTAAGAGAGAGGGCCATCGTCGCATTGGGGGTTCTTCTTTCTAGGACATCCGGACAGTCAGACCTGATCGGGCCTGGCCGAAGGGCTGCGGCCTTGGGAATGCTAGTGGAGCGTGCTAAGAACGAGACTACTCGTATCACCGCTGTTAGAGCTATCGAGGTTATAGCAAGGAATGCTAAGACCACGGGCGATGTGACCCCTGACTGGGTCAAAACTGTTGTCGTGGAGTGCGGTGTTCAGCTCCGAAAGGCCAATAGAACTCTCCGTGGCGCTAGCTTGGATGCATTGAGGAGTATTTCTGCTAATGAGAACTGCCGGAAGGCAATGGATCCTCAAAGCAAACGGGATCTAGTAGATGTCCTCACTACACTTTTACCGGCCGGAGATATGCATCTCCTCGCTCCAACGTTGACCATCATTAGGTGGATGATGATTGATGGTGACGGGGTTTATGTCACTTCTGGCATTAACGAAGGCGTTTGTGGGCTCGTACGAAACAACCTTGGGTCTGGCCTAGTGGTGGAAAGCCTACTTGGGTTAGTAAAAGCTATCGGAGAAAACGACCCCGAAGGCAAAAAGACTGTGATGAATGGTCTCTTACAGGACGTTGGAGTGAACGGGGAGACTAGTATTGTGGCCAAGGTTGTCGCACAATTACTTGTTAGCGGTGGTGGAAAACAAGGAGGATTCACCATAGGTGTTGAGGAGTTCGTGGGTGAAGTGGTTAAAACTACAGATGATAAAAGAAAATGTTTGGCATTAATGGTGCTTGGAGAGATTGGTCTCAGAATGTGAGTTATCTGCCGTAAGTTTAGGTCACTCAATTTTCTAACAAAAGCGTAGGGGTCCTTCGTTCTCCGTTGGGCCCGAGACTTTTCTTGAGCAATTCCATGCAAAGAGCGATGATGTTCCGATCGCAGCTGCTGTAGCCTTAGGTCTTGCTAGTGCTGGGAACGTTCAAGGCTATTTGCCTGTGATCATGCAGAGGCTCGGGGGTGGAGACAAAGACCAATATTTGCTGCTTCATTCGCTAAAAGAAATTATCCAGCATTCGGATGACACCACCGCAAATATCAAACCATATGCGGATCAAATCTGGAAAGCTCTCTTTTCCATGGCAAAGAATGACGACAGCAAAGCCGTAGGAGCGGAGTGTGTCGGCCGCCTCACCATCATTGACCCCTATAGCTACCTACCGGAGTTGCAGAAACACCTCCAATCTGAGAGCAGCGCAATACGTGGAATGGTTATTTCAGCACTCCGATATACTTTCACCGACACCGAGGCCTCATACGATGATCTCCTTAGACCAATTGTTGTGGACTTCCTCACAGTCATGGTCGATGATAAAGAACTTGAGAACCGCAGACTTGCCTTAACGGCATTGAACTCTGCAGCTCATAACAAGCCCCACTTGATAGGCCAACATCTGCAGAGCCTGTTACCGCTTGTGTACAGAGAAACTGTCATTCGCCCGGAACTAGTTAGAGAAGTTCAAATGGGACCCTTTAAGCACAAGGTTGACGACGGCCTTGAAGTTAGAAAGGTATTTCACCACCCCTTCCTCCTTATACTTATATCACTAATATGAACAGAGCGCCTACGAAACTCTCTACGCCCTCCTAGAAACCTCCTTTTCCGGAATTGACATCCAGACATACTTCGACCGTGTCATTGCCGGCCTCCAAGATGAACACGACATCCGCGTCCTCTGCAACCTAATGCTAACGAAACTCATCCTCCTCGCCAAGGGCGAAACCATCCGGCGGCTTGACTCGATCGCAGAGTGCTTTAAGACAACCCTGAACCAAAAACCTAAAGAGAACGCGGTGAAGCAGGAACTCGAAAAGCACGCGGAGAGTATCCGAAGCACCATGCGCGCAACTGTCGCACTTAATCGCACTGCCGTCGGCGCGGGCGTTAGCGGGAAGGGCGGATGGAACGGATATTGGGAATGGGCAAAGGTGGGCTTCCTTAACGAATTGCAAATACTCGAGGGCGAGGAGCGGGTCGAGTGAGTTTGTATCGTTATCAAGCGAAGGAGAAACCTTAGTGAAGGAACGTGAAGGAGAAATGGAAAATGTACCATCATATGATGTCACTCGTTTCCTGTTGTTCTTGAGTCCCTGCAAAATTTCTTCCTTGTTTTTTTCTTTTATCTTATCCTCCCCGATTCCTCCCCTCATGATAGCAAACGATAGGGCTATAAAATACATACCCCCCCTTTTTGATATGATAACATGCATGGGAATTAGTCGTCATGTGAATGCAGCCGCGATAACCGTCATGCTCACAGCGTCGCCCTGGTCCAGCTCCCTGAGCTTGCTCTATCACAACAAAGCCCCTCATCTTATTCATCCGCTCCGCGACCATCCACTTAAAACCCCCACGCGATAGGCTAACTCAGCCGCCCTACCATACCACCTCATTCTATGATCCCATAAATCATTGATCCCACAGCACGACCCAATTCAAGGACGGTATTCCGAGCCCCACCGCACCCAAATCAAAACACCATACTTAAAACACTACTGCACGGTATCCCACTGCTCTCTCGCGGCTTTTTTTGTATCTAACTTTTATTCAATCGACGGAGGGTTGTGAATTGTATAATATCTTTGTTGTGCGACTGTTTCGCATGATTTGTAGTTTTTCTGTTTTCTTTTGTTGATTAATGGTGCTGGTGTTCACTTGTGCCTCCACCGGCAACACGGAGGAAAGGAGAGGGGGCGTGTACCACTTAGTTTGGTCAGTTGAAGCTTCTTCGTGGAGGAGTGGGGAAAAAAAAAGCATCGGTAGTCTATTTTAAAGTGTTATTACATATTTATGATACAATTTGACTTGCAGCAGAGTAGTCTACAGCTATCTAAAAGTTCCTTCTATACATCTGGACATATCATTATTGCTCCGGTAAATCAGTCAAATCCTCTCCTCGGCCTTCCAAACTCCAACCTTCTCACTGAGCATCGAAATCCGCTCGATATGCCCCCTCTTGACTCTCCTCTTCTCAACCTTGCCCGTCTCCGGATCCGCGCCGTCGGCCCAGCTAGGCGTCCGGTCGATAACCCACGCCCACTTGGTCCCAAAGCCAAAGATTTCCAGCAAAGATTCCCCCCCCTGAGCGACCTGGCGTTCCGTATCCTCCCGACGTGCAAGCAGTTCCTCGTACTCCTCCGCGTGGGATGATAGCTCCGTCACCAAGAGTTGAAAGACGCGAATGCGTGTTAAAAATAGGATTAGTATCTCTATAAATTTCTGTTTTTATTTTCAAAGGGGGGTGGCGACCGGGTATCGATCAGTCAGTTTGCCCTTTTGCGTTATGTGGGGGAGGGGTTTGTGGTTTACGAACCCACTCGGATTTTGGTATCCGCAAGGACACCTCCTCAAGACCTTTGCAAGAGCGAACCAATTTCGAAGCGCAGCGCCTCTCGACTGGCTGGCTAGTGCCCAGACGGAGGTTGCGGATTGTAGAGCCGTGGGAGTTTATAATCGCGTCCAGGAAGGGCTCGACCGCGTCCTCTTCCACCACGCTAGTTGATGGAAGGATGTATAGCTCTTCTAGGCCAGCGAAGGAGGAGAGGAAAGTTATCCAATGTTTCCCCACTTCGTTTATCCGGAGGCTCTTTAGCTTCAGGTGCTTTGCCCTGGGTTTAGGGCTTCGCCTCGTGGCACCCCCACCTCCTCCGGATAAAACGCTTGCAGGAGATCCAGCGTTGGCGGCTTTCCGTTCTTCAGAACACAGGATCTCCTCCCACGATGATGGCCCCCCAACACTACAGTCAAGAAGTGAAAGTTTTTGAAGCTCCAGAAAATCCAAACACTGATGTATCGGTACGTCTAGTACCACATTGCTTATGTGAAGCTCCTTAAGAACCCGAGGACTTCGGACGGACCCGTGCTCTGGGAAGATGACACTTAATCTAGTCGAGACCCTCCAGGACACTTTGAAAATTTGGAGCGCCGGCATCGAAGACATACCCCAATTGTATGTTGTTCGGGAACCAAGACCTGTTAGGTGTATACTCTTCAGGTTTCTAAAGACTATCGGAGGCGCAAACGAAGGCGGGGGAGGGGGATGAAGTGAGAGCGGATGTATTGTTCTCAAGCTCTTCAATTTTGGGTGTCTGGATAGCGCTTCATAAAGGATAGGGTGCATCATTGATTCTGAATTCCATCTATCGTTAATTCCTCATCGCCCGCATTAGTCTAAGCCCTGCGCAAGCATGTCAAAACCGCTACGGAACGACGGCACCTACAGGAACTCTTCTAGCATACTCATTCCAGAGATTATCCCCACCACCGCGACAGCCCACACTCCACGTTCTTCACCCCACCGGTCCTGGCCTGATGGCTTCTCATTGATAACCTCCAAACGTCGCACACAGGCTGCGATACCGGGCTTGAGCAATGCACCCATCTGTGCCAGGGTGACGGAAGGTTTTCTCTCCTCTTGTGTGCAAACGAGAACCACATTCTTATAGAGTAAAGGGACAGTTAGGAAGTGGTGAATTCGGCTGCTTCGACTAACACGGGCAAGGTCTGCTGGCGATTCGATCTGTTCATCCATCACAAAGTAAGCCTTGTTCCCAAACCCAAACTAGTAATCGAATATCTACCCAGCAGATGATGTTAGAAACAATGTCTAGGGGTAGTTGAGGTTTTCCAGAGCACTGGCCTGGCTCAGGATTCATGAGAAAGTCAAACATTTTTCTCGTCTTTTCTTCGTTTGCGCCTGTTGGTCCGTGGTTCCTTTCGTCAATAGTAAATAGTGTAGGTTGTGGGTGAAATAAGTTGACAACGGATATTTATCCCTCCGATTTTGTGTAACAATAAGGACCAGGTATTTCCTGGGAACAATTTAAGCTTCTTTTGTCTTTCCGGATCGCAAGCCATAACTACCGTACCTGGGTCGCTATCCGATGGCCCTCCACATGTACAAAGGACGTTGGCAATGTGGCACTTGCCATAATCGTAATCGGTCCGTTTTCAGTGATTTCCAGAACACTGAAATAGTTGTTCGTATATCCGTCCGAACAGTCATAGTTTCGGCGATCCTGAGAGATTAGATTATAGTCCACGGAGCTAGTATGATAAAGCTATCCTTGTAAATTATAAATATGTGACTAATCTTGTGAGTAGAAGGCAAGGAGGTATGTGTGAAGCCCCTTGAATTTTGACGCCTCAGACCTCAGTATGATACCGTATGATCTCCAACCTCTGCCCGTTGCCATTGATGTTCCGGGCAGGCGACATCGGTAGTCACTCGCCTACAGACTACAGTCCAAAGCCCCCAGTGCTTGTAAAGAATGTTAGCTACCGTACAGTACCTGTATCACGAACGGATCAATACCCACTCACCCGGTTCTCCTTAACAGGATAGCCTCAGTATTAGGGGCTAGATGAGCCAGCCCTGAAAATTTCCACATAGAAGAAGCACATTTTAGTAAGAGAAAAAGGTAATAACCGGATAACACTTGATTCCGATTGAATCACAATTGAAACCCAAAAGGTTGACCAAACATCTTGGCTCTGAATTCGATTGAGCCTGGGAAGGGATCCCAGAAGATAACTACAACAAATGGGGACAATGATTCGGATCGCGCGGGAATTACACCTGGAACAACCTGCCAAGAACAACACCTCAACCCAAAAACGACCATAGCGATCCCTCAATAGTATTTATTCCTGGAGAATTAAACCCCTTCCAGTCAAGAAACAAATCACCGAGCTGGTATAATACCGGTACTTTATTGAATAAAGCGGGCACCCCGCAGAGCACAAATTTTTTTCTATCATCTTCTGTCGACTCGTATCCACCCGCAAGGGAAGAGTCATACCGTGGTGCAGTCAAACCCGGCACCCCTGGTTCCACAACACCTTCCACCGCTAAATACGGCTGTCGAAATGAGAGGCCAAAAATTGCACATCACCCCAAATACCGATGCCGACCAAATTCCGACACTCGTATTGGAAGAATCGGGCCCGTGAAGCTGACGGGATTACCCAGCGACCCCGGAACTCCGAAATACGGCTATTTGTGCAACCTTGAAATTTGAAATTTTTATCCAACAAATCACCCACGGTGCGGTACACGATAAAGGAAACTGGGGGGAAACCAATGGAAATCGCTTTTGCTCATATTGCTCACCCAGCTCTGCGACCAATGCAATGGACCCCCTTGCTCAGTAAACCGGATATTGCCGACCACGCGCCTCGTGGGCCTGCCTGGAGGGTTGATGCTACAAGTGGCACTTGCTCCAGATCAAGCGATTTTGTCGCTGTTTGGGATAAAAGATGGTGTGCGGTTTCGCCGCGGTTTGTAACGGTCTCTAAGTGGTGGGTTTCGTGATGTACGGTACAAGACCTATGGATTAGATATCGACCGTACCGTACCCAAACCTTATGCCTAAGCCCCTTCGTACAATCGAGTCCTCCAGCGTTTCTAATGTTTTGAGCGATATCACAGGTGCGGAGCTTGCTCTCTATAGCTCGGGCCGGCACGTGCTTGAGTACAAGTGCGAGAGAAAAAAGCATGTAGTATGCTGTAAATGCTCTCCAAATGGTATCCTAGCAAGCAGTCTTCAAGTGTTCGATGTGTGGTTTACCCCTAAGATCCCTAATGTTTCCAAAGAATCCCAACCTCATAGGCCAAAGAACTAGTGCTATTTCCCAAACTAGTACTTCGTGTAAACAAAATCAATGTCATAATGAGACCTGTGTTATAGCTAAATGCTCTCTAACTACTGCAACATGAACGGTTACACATGATAAGTAAGGCTGGCATGCTAGAGCCGCAGGAGGAAGTTCGTGCGTTGGAGATTATATTGTGGAGGGTTCGGGAGTGCTAAAGAGAGCTATATCTTATTCTGGAGCTCCCATAATCTATGGAGAAGGCTCTCCAGGGATGTGTTTCCCCCTGCTATCACAGGAGTGTACGGAGAAATGGGGCTATAAGTGGAGAAACAGAGGTATGTGTAGTGGCCTATGAAAGGGTCAGCTTGCATCTGTTTAGTTTCACATATGCTCCCGCCTTCTCAGTTGGTTTGGAATGCCGAGCCGGGTATAAAATTTTATGACCATACCCTTCGCATCTCCCCACCCGCTAAGTTCAAAGTGAATCTACTAACTCTACTGTCATATCTATTTACTAGACACTGACATTATTATATAGTGCTTTGTAGTCAGAGCGAGTGTGGGGAATCTATAATACGACAGCCCAGGTTCAACGCAAAGTAACTAGTATCCACCACACTCCGCATAATATTATGAAATAAAATTCTAGCAAGATATGTTTGCCATGACCCTATCTCTCATACTTCCTCGAAAGAAGTTCCATCCGACAATATGCCAGATTGATTTATCCGTGTACGCAAAAAGGCAAATTTGAGCTCTTTTTTTCACAAACCTATCGTGAGGCATATTTGCCCTCAAGACTTTCTATCTTGCATCAAGATTAGCTCCATCAACCTGGCGCCTTATCCTCATTGCTTATGCCCCCAGAAAGCGATCCAACATGCAAGTCCTCACTCTCCTTCCCCTTCCCCCACCACACACCACCTTGAACAACAAAAACGCCCGCTAGGCGATTGGTTCTATCATTTAATAGTTAAAGCCTAAATTCAAGCGGGTCCTTACACCACCGGTAGTCTAGGCCAGAAGCACAGATCACCTATCCAAAATTAAGAAGGGGCATCACCTTATTTACTTTTAGAACAAAAATCCCTCCTTTGGTATCATACCAAGACGCGAATAAGCTCCTATGCACAAAATCTGCAAAAATTACCTCATTTTTAATTTATCGAGTGATATTTCATGAGGCACAATTTCTGAGCACAGTGCACCGAGTTCACAATGCCGCCCTGGAACCGGGTCAAGATAAACGAACCAGACAAGGAGAACGAACTGGCCCCCACCACACGAGCATCCCCTTATCGATATAATTGCATAAGCTTACTCGCGAATTAAAAAAAAAAAAAGCTTTGGAGACCTTGACTCCATGGACTCGCGCTTTCAATGGACCTTAGCATCGAAACGCCCGGATACCTATAACGGTATTATAAAATTCGCAAGCACTCTAGCTTTCTGCTTAAGCCCGAGGTGGCTTGCAAGGAAGGGCCGTTGGGAAGAGACCGAAAATACTTTGACCTTACTACATGGAAATGGAGATGCTAATGGCCCAGATGTTAAAAAAAAAGATGGAAGACATCAGGGCTATGGTGGAGTTTGAAAGGCAAGATTCCGATGCCACATTCTTCGAATTGCCCAAGCCTAGTGTCATCAACCACACCCATATCGGCGTCTTTACACAAATCTGGTCTCAGCTGGCTGGAATGAATGCCATGATGTATTATTACATTGTGGGTTGCTTAATTTTTCTAATCCATTGATTTGACTGGCTCTTTCGGACCTACGTCTTTGCGATGGCCAGGTTGAGTGGAAACAGTCTCCTTCTCTCATCCTCTATCAAACATACCATAAACACAGCAATGACCGTCCCTGCCCTCATCCGGATGGGCCGCTGGAAGCGTCGTAACACACTCCTCGTCAGTTCAAGTCTCATGACGATCCGGCTCCCCGCCAACGGCACCCTCATGGCGCCTTGCAGCTATCCTGTCCCAGGAGGCAGTGTTGGTGGTATCAAAGCAGCATCCTGGGGGGTTTGCGGGCCTCCATCTAAGGTGGTCATCGCATGCAGTTATCTATTCGTTACATCGTTTGCTATCACATGGGGCCCTACCCCCTGCACCTACCCTCCAAGACTTTTCCCTCTCTGCATTCATGGAGGGGCTATCGCCCTTTGCGCATCTGCAAATCAGATTTTTAACTTTGCTTTGGGTTACTTTGTCCTGTCGGCCTTCGAGCACATCAGACGGAAGGCATATATCATCGTCAGGATATTTTGTGCGGCCATGACCGTCCATGTCCTTTTCTGCCACCCTGAAACAGCTAGGAAGAGTTTGGAAGAAATCGAGATTTTGTTCCAAGAAGGGATCCTCGCCTGGAAAACAAGTGTCTCTAAGAAGCCAACCCCTGTGAGAATGCCGAAGCTCGACAACCCCGAAAAATCACCATATGAACAAGAGGGAGTATGATCAGGGGAGAACAATTTCTCCCTCCCTTTCCCGTTTATGGCCAAAGGCCAGATCTGGCTATCGGCTCTTTGCATATCTCAATTTGCATCCCATTTCTGCTGTTAGGGTAGCGCAAGCGTTCAGTGTACTGGGAAATGGGAATAGCATTGTGTGAAGATAAACACGGTCTCATCAAGGCTCTCTCGAAGTGTAATTGTGTACTGTACTTATCGTAGTAGGCTTTAGGTGACTTACCATCTCTTCTGCTTACTGTGGGCTAATTGCGTCTTGCAACTACACCTCTGCTGACACCCGCTAAGTACTTCCGCCAATAAGGGCTACCATACTCGTACATTATTATCTCTCATCAGCGAAAATTTACCTTTGCGCTCAGAACGTTAATCACGAATTAGGGCGCGACGTCGATCCAACGTCGCGCCCTGATTTGCGTCTTTCAGTGCCCCTCGTCCGAACTCCCCCCTGACACAGACCCCTTGCGTTCTGAGCGCCCTGACAGCGCCTGGTGCACCACCCCCGCGCCTGAACCTCGCCTGGTGCTCGGCTTTGGCGCCTTGACGACGTCAAACATTTTTCCGCTACATCTGGGCGACATCTGATCATATCACCCGGGCGCCATTCATTCTGATGTCGGACACGCGCCCACGACGTCCGGGCTACCTCTGCCCAGACACCTCGTGTTCTTTTAAACTCTCTCCCACCGTCTACGCCCCGACGTTTCAGACA
>QLOI01003519.1:0-22234 GCA_003313605.1 Tuber umbilicatum | reverse complement strand
TAGGGGCCCAAAGTGCAAGGGGCAGACCCAGAGAGGGAGGTAGTATTCGTGTAGCAGTGGGATGCCAGCCATAAGACGTGTTTAAAGTCCCAAGACAGAAGGACCCCAGGCCTATGAAGCCTCAAAAGTTCAGCGACGGGGGGATCGTGAGACTGTTGATGGTGTTTACCCCCGTCTCCGCCTTCCCAAAAGGGAAGGTGAAAAGAGGGGTCAGGAAAATCGGAGGGAAGAAGCTTGACCAAATGGGCGGAAGAATCTACTATTACTTGTATAATTTATTCTCGTTTGGGTCAAGATTCTCCTCCTGCGGTGGGCTGTAACCCAAGTACAGTACATTCTCCTCTTCGTACCACACCTATCATATCTTCATAATTCTGACATGCTTGCCAACACTTTTATAGCGACCGCATTCCGAATACACGACGAGAGTACAGGTATACTGCGCACCTACTTACCAAAACGTTTACCGTCTACAGTATTTCGGGAGAAAAATGCCCGTATTGAAACACCTGTACCTTCCACGTATCGAGAGCTTCCAACCCCCCTAGTCTCCCTACGTAACTTAACGAAAAAGGAAGAAATAGAAGAGGAAGAAAAGCCGAGTCCATATCGGGAAGGCACTGGAGAGTAGAACTGTTCTAGTATACAAAATTTTGTTAGTGACAGGTGTCTAATAAGCGCCTATATAAGTACCGATAACTTTCCTTTCTCGCCCATCATTGCTTGACCACGAGGACCACAACAGATACCTCTGAGAGCACAGTAGCCACATTGATTCGTTTCTTTCTCAGGGCCGCCACCTTCTTTTATCCTTGTCAGTCCCTCTAGCGGCACATTACACCATCAAAAGCCTAGATCTCTGAACCTGCAAGCAAGCCTGTGGGGTTTTTTTCTTTTCATTCACGCAAAGGTGTTGCTTGCCTACTTTCCTGTGAGTATTTTTGTGAGCATGGAAGCTTGCCCATCGTTTCTCTTCCATTTCTCGGCCCCGTTCCATCACTTGTGGACTAAGGTTACTGCTAGACGCCAGGATAACACCAGCACCTGGATGGCCGACAATTCCGGGCGGACGCCACTGACGTGGGCCGCGAAGGAGGGGAAGGATGAAGTAGTAGAGCTGCTACTGGGACGAAGCGACGTTAACCCCAATATTGCTGACCGACTTGGCCGCACACCGCTCTCGTGGGGTGCCCAGCAGGGTCCTGATCGAGTAGTAAAGCTACTGCTAGAGCGCGAAGACATCATTCCCGATATTCCAGACAATGATGGCCGAACGCCGCTGACGTGGGCTGCGGAGGGGGGGAAGGATGGAGTAGTAGAGCTACTACTGGGACGGAACGACGTTAACCCCAATACTGCTGACCAACTTGGCCGCACACCGCTCTCGTGGGGTGCCCAGCAGGGTGCTGATCGAGTAGTAAAGCTACTGCTAGAACGCGAAGACATCATTCCCGATATTTCAGACAATGGTAGCCGAACGCCGCTCTCATGGGCAGCGGGGATGGGGCATGATGGAGTAGTAAAGCTACTGTTGGAGCGGACAGACATCAACCCAGATATGCCAGACAGCGATGGACAAAGCCCACTAACATGGGCTGCCAGCCTAGGGCGTGATACAGTGGTGAAGCAACTGCTGAAAAGACAGGATGTCGATCCCAATATTGTGGATGAATATGGTCAAACACCGCTCTTGCGGGCTGCCCTGTGTGGGCAAGATAAAGTAGTGAAGCTACTATTGGAAAGGGAAGATGTCGGCCCCAACGTGAGAGATAAATATGGCCGAACACTATTCTTGTGGGCTTCCGAGATGGGGCAAGATGAAATGATGAAGCTGCTGTTGGGAGAGAAAGATGTCGGCTCAGGTATGGCGGACCATCATGGCCAAACACCACTGACACGGGTGTTTGAGAGTAATCGCCATAGAGCAGTGAGGATAATATTGGGAAGTAGGAGAATCAATTTTAATATGATTGATGCAAACGGCGGAGCATCACTACCACGAGAAGCGCAGTGGGGGCTTGTTAAAACAGTTAGTCGAATATTGGAGGGGGGGGTCTTCAATCCTGAACATGGCCTAACGCCGCTCTTGTACGCTGCCAAGCGTGGGTTTGAGGGAGTAGTGGAGCTGCTGTTGGAACGGGCGGACCTCGCCCCTAATATTGTTGACAAATTTGGCCAAACACCCCTCTTAGTGGCTTCCATTCGGGGGCATAATGGAGTAGTGAAGCTATTGTTGGGACGCAAAGAGGTTACCGCGGATATACTAGACAATGATGGTCGAACACCGCTCTCGTGGGCAGCGGAGATGGGGCGTGGTGGGGCGGTAAAACTGCTGTTGGAACGGCAAGATGTCAATCCAAATCGGAGAGATAAACATGGCCGAATACCGCTCGTGTACGCTGCCAAGAATGGGTGCGATGAAGTAGTAAAGCTACTGTTGGAGCTGGAAAACCTCACTCCCGGTATCCCGGACAATGATGGCCGAACACCGCTCTCGTGGGCTGCCGAGATGGGGCATGTTGCGGTTGTGAAGCTTTTAATGGAGCGGGAAGATGTCAGCCCCGGTATGCCTGATAATTATGGGCGAACACCGGTTCTTTGGGCTTCTGGGAGGGGCCATGATAAAGTAGTTCAGCTAATCTCGGAAAGTGAAGATGTCAAATCCGGTATGCCAGTTAAATGCGGCCAAACCAGCGCTTGTGATAGGGCCATCCATGGGTGGTGGGGCTGGGTCTTTTGTCTTCCCATCTTGTGCTTAAGGGAATTTACCCGACAATTTGGAGAGTGGACAGAGGATCTTGTAGTCGCAGATGATGAGTCTTGATAATGTCTTGGGTCGTTCTATTTCCTTCCGCGTTGTCGGGTCAGTACTTTCATGTTCCTACTTTTGTAATATTTACAGTGCGGTGACAAAATTGATCGTTGTCGTGCATAACAACAGCACCCGCCCACCCACTACCACCCAGCAACATCAACTTCCCATGCAATGTCAAATGTGCCTAGAGATGTAGAGTTTTGTATATAATAGATGGAATAAAAGAGATAGATACAAAATATCAATTCAATACTTAGTATGCCATCCTTTTGCCTTAAAAACTGCATTATTCCTTCTAAGAATACCTTCTACCAATCTTTCAAACAAATAGTTTGGTATCAGCTCCCAACAATGAATAAGAGCTTCCTTTATAAGTGGCTTTACCTTGCCTACTGATCTAGTATCTTCAGCAATGTACACACAATGTTTATGGTAAAGCTTCTTGAATTGTACTCAAACAAGTTCAATAAGATCAACAACTAGGAAATATGGTAGCCAATCTCTGAAATTCCTCCATCATTTTCATCCAACCATGCCATTGTAATTCTAGCAGTGAGTACTCTAGCATTATCTTGTATGAAGATTAGCCTAATACTCTTTTCCACCAAATCCTCTAAAAAAATCAAGTAAAAAAATGTCTAGAGTTCTAGTACTAGCATATATTCTTGCATCTACCCTACTCCTATCTACTACTCTCATCCAATTACACATTCCTTTCAATCCACCAGTAAAACAAGCCTATATCATCTGCTTAACACTCTCAAACTTCCTCATCCTCTTTATATTATATATTCAGAAAGCAATTTTTCATTGGATATTCTAAATATCTATTGAACTGCTGAATCTGCCAGTGCAGATTTCTTCATACTGTATTTATTACTCTAGACCATCTTCCTTTATTACTCAATACTTTAGTGCTTATATCTAAAAAAATCATTAATATATTTATTCTATCAAAACAGGTATTAACCTTAGTCTCTCAGCCCTTACATGTTAGTAAATATTATGTTCTGCTAATCCTCTTTATATTGATCTGATAGAGATATGAGAAGTAAAACTTGGCATAATTGCCACAACAGCATTTTCTCTATCATACCTAGAAGTAAGGGTAAAATAATAGCTAGTCCTAAGAGAATCTTTTAAATCCTAACTGTTCTGGCCTTTGCTGAAACTGAACCAGTGGCTTAGTATTATTAGTAAGCTTATGAGAGGGCTGAGGGGGGGTATTTTTACTTAGCATAATATTTCAACTTGAATCAAACTAGTATTATCTTCTCTTATTCCTATTCTCCTTCAATATACAGACTTTAGTTTTTCCTTCTTTCTTGTTGGTTTTCTCTGATAATACTTTTTTATTATAGTATGTGCTGATACTACGTTTAAGGTTTTAGTTGTTATGGTATGATTAGTTACATTGCTGATGAATACATTCAAGTTTATCCAAGAACAATACTCATAATATATTCTTATAGACCCAGTATTCTTTAACTATTATTACAGGTTCAAGATACCAGAAGTACTACTACTAAACATGGTTCACTTTTACTTTTTGCATTGAGCATGTTCTGGTAAGCTCTTAGCTTGTAGTTTTGAAACAAGCTAGTACTTTCAATATATGCTTTAGAATTAGTAATATTAGATTACTAGTAGCTTTCTCCAACAACTAAAGATAGGAGACAATCCGTCATATGCTTACAATAACTAATTATTAGTTAGCAATAAGGAACCACTCTAATCCTGTCTTGAGTAGTTTTGGGTTGTCAGAGTTTTTTACATATTATATGTGCAAATAACTGTTTAAATTATTTATAATGGAAACACCTAGGAAGAGGTAATATTGTAGCTATCTACTTAGTATATACTCTTCTCATTCCTCAATTTTCTAATTCTTACTGTTGGGAATATAATAAGAGTGAAATCAAAGATTTACTAGAAATCTATGATATGATTAATTAAATTCTTTCTTGCTTTATTCATTTTTATAGTTCTGACTATGCCATCAGGGAACAATTCTATTTACAGACTGATATCAGTCATAAAACTTTGCAGAGTTCAGTTCTCCTATTTATCTATTGGTCTGTCTACTTTTCCCACAAATCTATCATTCTTGTCTATTATTTATTTCCTCTTTCCTGTCCTGGTTCATTATTTGTGTACCGAAGTTAATACTTAAATTGAGTAATAACAATATATGCTGAATATGAACTAGGATCATACTCCTCTATCATAGGAGACTAAGGGGCTGTTCGGCTCGCGCAGTTCATGAATTGGAATCATGTTTTGCAAAACACGTTTTCAATTTATATTTTGAAAACACAGGTCAGCCAAACAGTTTTAAAATTCATCGTTTGTAAAACAGGTTTTGTAAAAATTAATTTACCAAAAAGATATGTTAATATATGTAATTTATAACTCCTAGTATCTTGTTATATAGAAAATTTATCTTTCAAAACAGGTTATTAATAAACATACAAATTCTAAAAATATTAGTTACATGCCCTTTGAGATTTAATTGCATCTTCAATCCAATCAAGTCTCAAATCTTCTGTAATCATAGCAAATGTAATACATTGAATTGGATTATTCTCCAATATTGTAATTGCCTCCTTGACTGCCTCCTTTGTAATAATTTGATCCTTGTACATATCCATTGAAATAGTAAGAGCAATATGGTATTCCTTGAACTTGTCTTTTGGAACAGTAGAAAGAATAGGTGAAGGAGCAGGAGTTATAGTATGATCTGCCTGAACATCTTGACGCAAAGGTTTATTTACTCTAGTTTCAGCAATTAACTCAGAAAGCTCAGTTGTTATTCGTTCAGCAAACTCAGTTATCTTTTGAGCCTCCTGTCTCTTTTCAGCTGTTGTTGATTTTCTTTTTGTTGGGAACGCGGGACTGACTCCTTTTGAGTATTAGAAGAGGAGAGATCTTCATTCCCAGATTCAAGAATAGATATTTCACTGGCAGGATCAAAGTCAAGATTATTTGCGGATAATCCTGTTGAAAGTTCTGCTTCTTGCGAAAATGGGTCATCGGCAGCTAATTCTGGGTTGATATTGTTGTCATAATTATTGATAAAGTAGGATAACTTCATTATTTATTAATCTATAAATGTATGCAGAAGCACTAATCATAAAATAAATTCTTTTTTTCTGCAGTCCATAGACTGTTTGATAAACGCAATGGCAATAATATGTGAAATAAATAAGTATACTATTACTTTAATCTGAATAGCAAGCTATATATTTTACTGGATTGTGAAAATCATCCTTACCATTAGATTAATATGTTTAAGCAGTACTTGAATTTCTTCCTGTATTGATAAAATTATTCTTACATTTTTCTTCCAATGTATTAAAAAATCTTTGTATATTATCGGCTCTATCTCAAAAAATAACTTACTAGATACTATATGTTAGAATAATTCAGTAAACATATTATAGGAAATTGTCTTAATTGTTTTTTAATTTCTGGAAATGTGTTTTGGAAAACACGTTTTGTAAAACGCATTTTGAATTACCAAGGAGCCAAACACCTTGTGAATTGAAAACGGGTTTTGCCCCCAAAACGCATTTTTAATTCATGAACTGTGTGAGCCAAACAGCCTCTAAGAATGGCTATACTAAGGCAGTGTAGCAGCTATTGGCCTATGAAGACACTAATTACTATCATGTTAACTTTGATAAATTAATTCTCGTACAGGGACTGCTATATGCAGGGATAACAAGGTGATCAAAATATTCTCAAGATATTAGAAAGTTGATCTAAGGCTCTGTTCAGCATGTTACAATATAAAAATATGCTATATTTTTCAAACGAGCATATTTCCTAATAACCAGAGCAGGCGAAGTTTGAAATGAAAATAAAATACATGGTCATATAAGCGATACTTATCTCCTAATCATGTGAAAAGGAGAAAGTAATTAGTGGTCTCGAAGATGAAGAGTAGAGAAAATACTAATGTTGCAAAATATTGTATGTCCCATTCCACAATATTTTGCAACATTACTATTTTTCCTACTCCTTAACCTGTAAGGTGTCAATCACTTTGTCTTTTTCACAAGATAAGGAAATACATATCTGATATCCAACTATGTATTTGATTTTGATTTTAAGCTTAGTCTGCTATGATTATTAAAAAATATCCTCTTTTGAAAAATATAGCATATTTTTATAGTGTGATATGCTGAACAGAGCCTAAACTCTACCAATACATATGACTCAACTCTACTACTAGCTTTAATCTCTATATTCAGGAACTGAAACTCGAAAGCTATAAAGTTACTTCTAATATATGATAAAGTATCTTTTAAAACTTAGAGATAGATTAAAATAAATATGAAAAAAGGTTGAGCCAGAAGGTTAAAGTAGCTAAAATGCCAGATTGGTAGGAAGTATTACTATAAAAATGTAGTTATTAAATAGGAAACACTGAGCATGGTCTGTCAACTAGAAGAAATATGATTATAAAAGTGTTAAATGGACTATGGATATTAGGAGTAGTTAAGAGTCTTTCTCAATAAAGCCTATTTTCCCTTTACAAAGTCTGACTTTAGCTAATTAGATTAAAGGGTATGAGAAAATAAAAACTTACTAGGCAGATTTATGTGACAATTGGTAAAAGCTAGGAGAATTTCTCTGTCAGAAAAGAGTCAATAGACTCAGAAATATACCACTTTCTCTACTATTTAACAAGTGTAATTATGTTAAGTATGTGAGCAAGGAGCAAGTAAGGGTATTAATTGGGAGTGAAATTCCTATCTTATTTAAAATCTTGTACTAGCAGTGCAAGTTCTGGCTCCTCAGAGTAACTAATAGTCATCTTACTTTGTTTTGTTCTTTTATTATTTTATTGTTTTACTGTTTTGCTATTTGTCACTTAAGAGTTCTATAATCACAGTTTTCTCAGATAGTATCATACAACATACCAGCTCTTTGTAGAATAAGACTAACCTTAGAACTGCCATCTGAAAACTAGAGGACTATTGCACACAACATTGGTAGGACTCCTAGGAGTGGAAAATTATTATTAAATCTGACTAAGAAGGTAGTAGAAGAATGTTTTAATTTACTATTTGAACCTGCTTACTTTTTTCACTATCCCATAACCTGTTGAAACATTCTGGTCCTGTTTAAAATTTGGAACATTAGCCTATTGGGGTAAAGTGTCGAGTCACCTGATATCAAATAGAAAAGACTATATAGAGTGAAATAGAGTAAAACACTCATAACATAATAAAAGATTGCACTGTCTACAGCATTTATTTACTGACCGAACACTGCCAGTAAAGCTGCCTCCAGTGTTAGGCATATGCATTTCTAACAACCCCCTCTGGCTCTGATGTAGGGCCTGGACGTCACCTGCAGCACGGTGTGAAGTTGCTAGTTACCAGCAATAATGAGGGAATTGGCGGCTTCCCCGTAACACCGTATACATCGTCGCCGTCCGTCCGACTGGAAGCTGTTCGCAGGATATATGAGAGAAGTAGTGTGTACTGCTCATACAGCTGGAATCCAGTATATGATACAAATGGTACCTGAGTGAGCAGAAAAGCCTACTGAATCAGAAAAGAGTAATGCTTCACATTGGCCGACTACGAATAGTCATAGTCTGCAAGAACGGACAAGAGTTGAGAAGACGTAGCTGCAAGGTTATCTTGCTAGGCAAATCAAAGAAGTGATAGAGCACTAAGCCTACCAACTCTAGGTAAAGATAATGCAGTCTTGCCTCAGCGTTGTCACCGTTGTCTGATATTGAGACTGATCACCTCGGTAGCAGAGGAACGACTGGTATGTTCACAATTAGGCGGCATACTCAGACTAAGTTCATATGGCAAAGGGTATCGTTAACTTCCGACTGGTGGAGTCTTGCACACCCTCAGGAAGATGCAGTTAAAATAAGCCGAATGACCAGAAGCGGCGAAGTATTCAGGGTCTACGAGTGTTCGTACTCAAGATTGATAAGACGAAAGACTAGTAGTTGTTACGGAGGTACTTAGTTAGTATAGGTATTAGATGTATCGGCCATGGAAACTCACGTGCAATATAAATATCAGAGTTCCTCCCCAGCTATTAGACAGACAGCAACGGAGAAGAGATCTTATCAATATAACAAGTTATTATCTAAACTTCATACTCTTGGTAGTTTTAGCGAACCGAGTATTAGCAACTTAATTACGACGCCTTCCTGACATTACTCCATTATCGAATACTTAAAATGCTTAACCATACTCTACTGAGCTCTGAGTTGGTTATCCGTAATACCTAGAGACTTTTTTCCATCTACCTAAAGCACACCATGTGCGAGTAGGCTGTTGCTCATAAGAGTGCATGGATGGAGGAGAGAAGGAAACTGGTTGTGGAGGTTTTGAGCTAGCAGAAATGTAGAGAGTATTCTCAGAACTACTAGCAGAGTAGTTATAGTGTGGAGATAGCTGAGGTATTAGGTGGCTGTAGGACTTGGAGGTGAGTAAGTACAAGCGAGCGGAGAAAGCAAAGGCATAGGGCTGCAGTAAGAACTAGAAGATATAGAGATGTTGCAAGGATGAGAAAAGGTGGGGTGGTAGTATTGATCAAAGATTGAAGATTCGGCGGAAGGAGTGGGAGGTTCGGATTCCTCTGAGTCAATCATTTCCAATCACTCCATTATGCCAACCTCAATCAGCTTATTAGCCAACCTTTCATGAAAAAGGTAGTCCCGACTTTGGCCCTTGTGATGGGGATAGAGGGTTTTCAGTAGGCGAAAAGCATTGATGATAGATGTATCTAAAAGCCAATAAAATAGTAGATACCAATTGCAAGAAGCCCTCTGCTGGGTGCAGTAATAGCTGCCCAGTTGGTCTGTGATGTCAACACCACCCATATGGTAGTTGTAGTCATTGATAAATGTAGGGATCAGGAGTGTCTTTCAAGGTTGATCACCAAAGATTCTTCTAACCATGAGGGCATTTGTGCTGGTTTTTTTGGGATGCTGACGAACCCGCTCCACTGTGCTTGTAATATCATGATAGGTAGTCATGAACAATACAGAATTGTTATCCTGCCAGACTAAGCAGCACATATTATCCACCACAGTACCGCTTAAATGGCCCCAGGGCAGGACCTTCTTGGCGTCTGATTTTTCTATTTTTAAGCAAGAAGGAAAGCCTTATGCATCAACCTGAGTTGTACACCAGCACCTCCAATCCCAATCCGAAGTAGCTCTTCAAATAATAGTATATTAGTAAAGTAATTATCTAATACTAAATTCCATCTCATGCCCTCTGGTAGAAGTCTTGCTAGCTGATAGACAACTGAGACTGTTGGTGTCAAATTAGGCAGCTTGGCTAATTCTGCGATACCTTGAGAGACTGAGTACCAGAGAAATCCATACGTATAGCCATGAGAGCAGAGGGCAAAGATCTTATACCCCTGTTTAATTGGCTTATTCTTCACCTTTAGGGTATCGTGACTACATCCACAAAACCTAGCTATTATTTTATCAATGACTACCTTTGTCCCTGGGAGAAAGTACTGCTGATAACTTTCCCTCAACCTATCTGCCAAACGACTGAGCTTGTGATACCGGCCTTTTTGGTCAAGCTGAATGGATGTATCCAATACATGAAAATAGTACTTGAGTTGCTGGAACTGAGTTAAAGACATACACTTTCTTGGAACTTGGTAGTGTGGTACAGCTGAAAGATGCCGTTGACTGACACGATTCTAGACTGACTTAGCTATTTTGCACTATGACTCATATACGAGTCATAGGGTTTTATTTGTTATAAGGGTTTTAAGTTATTGATTTTTCACACATGATCTGTTTAGAGGTCATAGGATGTTTTACATGACTCACGGTTGTGAGTCATATATTATTGTTATACAAATGACTCATTTTGGATCATATAATGTTATGTTTTCACATGAGTAGTGTTAGTGACTCATAGTTATATTGTTATTGTGTAATGACTCGTTTGAGTCATAGGATGTTACGCGAGTATATGAGTCACAGTTGTGACTCATAATAGTTATTGGATTTGTAAGCGGGAGGTGGGAAGATCTATATAAGAATGGACTTGGGTCATGTAGATAGATCTTCACGCAACCATCTAAGTTATTTCCTATCTATAACTTTACAAATATAAAGACTTTTACTCTTTAACGAATATCCTTCGGCTCCTTACGAACGACATAGTTAATACTATAAGACTTAAGAGTTGAACGCGACTCTTGAGAATAGTATACAATAACTATAAGATAAGGAATCGTCGCCTGTTGCGTGTTAGCAAGATAAGACAGATCGACGAGCGATCTTAACATTGACGTAAAAGAAAACGTATAGACATCTTTTACCAGGAATTTCTTCCTTCCTTCGCCCAATGGAGCACACTGCTGGGTTCTCGGTAAAGGCCCATCTTAATTATCAATCAAAACCATATCCTCAGCTTAGCAGCCGAAGTTGTAGTCCATCCATGGGATTGCCATTCTTTTTTTTAAAAGACAGATTCTCTGTTTGATATAGATCTGTTGGCTCTTGTCCCTCCAAGTCACTCCTGGCTCTTTCTCTTTATCTTAGCATACTTGTTCGTATTAATAGCCAATTCTGCAAAAATCTCATCGGTCAAAAAGAGAGAAAACAATTAGTATGGCTCATTTGAACATCCTTCTGGCAATAAGGCCTACTTTATATATTAGTCTTCTACCTGACTTGAAGATTTTACAGTTGGACAAATGTTTATTATACCTATGAGGAGTGCTCAGAGTATGGAGGATCATATGGATGAAATTAGGGAGATGCTGGTAGTGACTTGGCCGAGGCTTGCTGCTTGACTGGTGTCTTTTTTGGTTGTAAAATACCGATAGTGGTTAGAGCTATTAACTGATCAGCTACTTGCTTCTATTCAGAAGTTGAACTGTTCTCAGGTCCTTTTTTTAGTTGTCGGCATTGTCTCTTCAAAGGATTAACACCTTCTGAGTGGGTGGGACTATTGGCTGAGGGAGTATTATTGATTGGTAAATCACAGAGAACTTTCTGCTTGAATGGCATTTCGATGTTGACTTGAAGTTTCTGCCAGCAGTACTCTTCTCAGATGAGCTGAGGTTGAGAATATGCCCAGGACTATTCCTTAACGGGCTAGTGTTCCAAATTTTAAAACGGACCAGAATGTCACGACACTGGCAGGTTATGGGATAGTATACTAGCTAGCTATTATTTCTGTTTGAAAATACTTAGATGATATAATATGCTTTAACTTTACATATTTGAAATAACTTGTTTACAGAGTGCTACTCAAGTACCCTGATTAGTAAGAGCTTTCTCTATAACCAACTTTATCCTGTCTGCTGATCCAGTATTATCTGTTAAGTACCAGTGAGTAAAATATTTATATTAAAGCTTCTTAAGATGTATTTAAACTTGTTCAATCTGATCAAGATCTGGGAAATGTGATAACCAACCTTTTATAACTTCAATATTATTTTCATTCAACTATATTATTGTGATCCTAGCATTAAGTACTCTAATATTATTTTGCATAAAGATTAATCAATTATCCAAGTCATTTTCCCTCAATTGCTCTAATATGTCAAGTAAAGAAAAGTGTAAAGGTTAATATACCTTCATGCATGTATCCTAACCCCTATCTACTATCATAATTCCATCACATGTTTCTTTCAATCTACCAGTAAATTATGTCTAATTATCTACTTAACATCTACAGACTTCCTCATCCTCTTCATCTATCTTAAAAGTTATTTTTTCTTAAATATTCTGAAGACTCATTAAACTACTATTAGATTTGCAAATTTCTCTACACTGTATTTATTACTTCATACCACTCTCCCCCATCACTTAATACTCTAGTACCTACATCTATTCATATTTCTTCTTTATTAAGGTAGGTATTAATCTTAATCTCTCAGTCCTTACATATTTGCTAATACCATGTTCTACTAACTTTAATTTTATTAATCTAATAGAAATACAAGAAGTAAAGTTTTGGAACAATAGCCACAATATCATTTTGTCTATTGTGTCTAGAAGTAAAAGTAAAATAATGTCTAGTGCTAGGAGAAATCTTTTAAATCCTTCTAATTTTAACTCTTATTAAAACTGAACCAGTGATTCAGTATTATCAATAGACAAATAAGAGAGTTGAGGGAAGTATTTTTACACAATATAATATTTCATCAAAACTTATACAAACCTTCCTCATTTTAACTCCTTTTTAGTATGTTGACTCCAGCCATGCCTTCCTTCATATCTTCTTTTTCTTGTTATACATTTTGGTTATAATATGAGCTAATACTGTAGTTGAGGTTGTGGTTGTTGTGGGACAACCAGGTACATCATTAATGATAAGTTTTATTCAAGAACTATATCTAAAGTATGTTATTATGAACCAGGTATTCCCTAACTGTCCTTACAGCTCTAAGGTCTCAAGGAGTACTACTACTAAACATGATTTACTGTTACATTTAAGTTCCTATATTTAGCATATTCCAGTAAGCCTCTAGGCTATTGTTACTAAACTTACTAGTACTACTTTTAATCTGCATAATAGGATTAACAATATTACATTTGTTTTCTCCAACTACTGGAAGCTGGTACCAGCTATTTATATACTTATAACAACCAATCATCAGTTAATTATGAAGTAATTCTCTATTCTTAATTTCAGCAGTTTCAAGTTATAGTTTCCAATATGTCAGATGTGCTAATAATTTTATAAAGTATCTATAATCATAACACTTGGGGAGAGGCAATATTGTACTAGAGGTCCATCTATGTGCCCTCCTCATTCTTCAATTTTTCAGCTGCTGAAATTACAGCAAGATTGTGATCAAAAATTGACCAGTAATCTATGGTAAGGTTAACCAATTCCTTTCTTATTCCATTTATTTACACATTTCTGACCACTGCCTTAGGAAACAATCCTATTAACAGGCTGATAACAATCACAAAACCCTGAGGAATACAGTTCTCCTATCCACCTGTTGGTTTGTCTACTTTTTCTACAAGCCCATCACTCATGCCTATTATTTATTTCCTCTTTCGCTACTTAGATTTATTATTTACCTACAGAAGTTAATATTTCAATTGAGTAATAGCAATGTATGATGAATATGAACTGAGGTCATATTTCTCTCTCATGAGGAGCTGAGGATGACTTCACTGAAGTAGTGAGACAGCCTTTGTCCTATAAAAATACTAATCCTAATCATGCTAACTTTGATAGATTAATCCTCCTGCAGGAACTACAATATGCAGGCACAATAAGGTGATCATAATACTCTTAATAGATCCGAGTTTTGATCCAAATCCTACCAATTCAGGTAGCTTAACCCTATTAGCCTTAGCCTCCATGTCTAAGAATTAGAAAACTGTAAAACTGCTTCGATTATATGGTCAAGTATCTTTTAGTACAGAAAGAATTATTACAATAAAAATAAAAAAGGCATAGACAGAGGATGAGTGGAGTAAAGATACCTGATCGGTAGGAAGTATTGCTATGAGAATGCAGTTGCTCAATAGAAGATACTGAGCATAGCCCATCAACTGGAAGAAACAAAGGTTTGGAAGAGTTAAAAGAGCTACAAACACTATAAATAACTGAGTCTTCTTCAATAAAGCCTATTTTTCTTTATAAAGTCTTCCTTTATTTTGTTAACTGGAGAGGACATGGTGCAACAGGGAACTTCATGTTAGGTAAATATATGTAGTAATTGGGAAAAGGTAGACAAACTTATCTTTCATGATTAATATATATTACTATTGTTAGGCATATGCAATTCCAACATCCCCCTCAGGCCCCGATATAGGGCCCGGACGTCGCCTGCAGCAAGATGTATAGTTGCTAGTTACTAGCAAAAATTGCGGAATTGCCAGCATCCCCATAACGTCGTATACATCATCGCTGTCCATCCGACCAGAAGCTGTTCGCAGGATGTATGAAAGGGATAGTGTGCACCGCTCATAAAGCTGGAATCCAGTATATGATACAAATGATATCTACGTGAGCAGAAAAACCTACCGAATCAGAAAATAATAATGCTTCATGTTGGCCGACGACGAATAGTCATAGGTCTGCAAGAATGGACGGGTGTTAAGGAGACGTAGCTGCAAGCCCATTCTCACTAGGCAAATCAAAAAAGCGATGAAGCACTAAGCCTACCAACTCTACGTAAGGATAATGCAGTCATGCTTCTGTGTTGTCACCGTTGTCTGATATTGAGACTGATCACTTCAGTAACAGAGGAACGACTGGCATGTTCGCAAATTGGGCGGCATACTCAGACTAAGTTCATATGGCAAAGGCATCGTTTACTTCCAACTGGCGTAGTCTCGCACACCCTCAGGAAGACGAAGTACAATAAGCTGAATGACCAGAAGGGGGGAAATATTCAGGGTCAACGAGTGTTCGCACTTAGGATTGATAAGACGAAAGACTAGTAGTTGTTGCCGAAGTATTTAGTTAGTATAGGTAATAGATGTACTGGCCGCAGAAACTCACGCGGGATATAAATATAAGAGTTCCTCCCCAGCTATTAGACAGACAGCAACGGAGAAGAGATCTTATCAATATGACAAGTTATTATCTACACTTCATACTCTTGGTAGTTTTAGCGAACCGAGAATTAGCGACTTAATTACGACGCCTTCCTGAAACTACTCCGTTATCGAACTGTCAAACGCTTAATCTTACTCTACTGAGCTCTGAGTTGGTTACCTGTAACACTATATTGATAGTCTCACTGTCACTGAGGCACGATCGACACAAACGGTGTAAAATGATCTTAACAACACTTACTATTATTCTTTGTTACTATTTGTTCTTCATCTTGGGGAACACACCGGCTATAAAGGATGTATCTGAACCCCTTCCCGGGTACTTAACGACCCCTAAGGACGAAGACGATTATGACGACTTCGAGCCAGACAAGCAGGGTAGCCTTACACTAGCTTGTTCAACATCAGCAAAAACTTTGGTTTGTATCCTGTGCGTCCCATGCATCTGACGCACAGGATGCACGAAAGACAGATTGCGAATCAGGAGGCAACGACGTACCGTCGTTGTGTCCTGATTCTGCGTTCCGTGTAGCCCCCAACCCTGGCGTTTCCGATCCTCCGCCATTGCATCCTGGCTTGGTCCCATTCGCACAACCGATATTCTGAGCGCCTCTGATTTGCCCCTTGAGTATCCCGGTCACCTCCTGCCTTCTCCCCCCCCGCCTCGCGACGTCTGATCTGACTCCTCTGCGCCATTCTACGCCCTGGTTCCTAGCACTCCTGTCGTGGCGCTGCCCTCTCGGCTAACCTAACGCCTAAGTTCCTCCTTGATTTACTCCCTACTCCCGTGATCTCTCCGCTTTGCTCTCCCATATCCTGACGCTCTTTCCCATGTTGGCGTTGCCTCCCGAATCTTCACCATACATCCAGTATCTTCAAGATCATAGTTCATATAACCTCAATCTTCCGGACATTCTTCTGATGCCTTACCCTCTATTCCCGACACTCTCCCAACACTCCTTATTTTCCTCCAGATTCTAGATACTCTCCCTTCCTCGCCTCCCCTTTCGCTGGATGTTGCCCGGACGTCGCCCTCATATCTGTATTTTCCGCTCTATCCTCCTAGTCGTCATCTGTGCCCTTGATGATCCTAGTGGCTCCACCCTTGATCACTAGAAATCTAGTTTAAAATTCCAAATATTGTATTATTACCATTACTATTAAGCCTACTATTACTCTAGTACATCCCAAATTCTACTGTTTACAATGACAGCCTCCCACATTCAATGTCGAAAACAGGGCACTTGACCTGCCGTAACAATTTTCAATCCTGAGCCAGATTTTCACTAGTCGCTGCCTCCCCCTCATCCATGCCATCCTGCAATGGATCGCTGGTCGGGTTGAAAAGCCCTTGGGCGTCTTGTGAATCATCGAGACTGAGTGACAACCTACCAGACGGGGTTGGGCTTCTCATGTTTTCCGCCGTGAGAAGAGACGAAACACCATACGGATGTTCGATGTGTGGAGGACTACTCCCCAGAAACCTTAGTTCAAGGTCTATCACTGTCTCGCCCAAATCTAAACTATCATCCGTCTCCTGCGATTGAAAATTTCCCCCAGTCAGGCATCTAACCGGGTGCACCCCCCGTACGCCCACCCCACCCTAACCAACATTTCCAGATCGTCCGGAGGATTGCATTGGCTTCCTCCTCGCCAGTTCCCTACTTACCTTCTCCATGTCGTCCTGATATCCCTCTCTCCGGACTTTCACAACTTTGTGATTTTGTTGTACCCTTGCCATGATTGCTCTACTTATATCCTCTATGACCCCCATCTGCACGTCTCCTTTGAAATTCCGCCACGTCTCCTCCTGCCATGCCAACAGGTCTGGGACGTTGAGTAAATGGTCAGCGCACTGATAGCTAACACCCCGTGATAGGCATTGTGTACTGGGAAACCTTACCTCCTGCACGATCCCCCTGGAAGTCAGGAAGATCCTGGTAGATCCCAGTCTGCCACGCCATAAGTGTATGGCAGATGATTGCACATGTCAAGCAGATCACTGTACCGTTGATCAACGATATAAACTCTGGATCCGCCATGCCCTGCATTTTCTTTCCCACAAAGTATTTACTATAGATTGCATCAGGGATCTGGGGCACCAGAAACCGTAGACTCAGGTCCTACGTCGAATTAATCTATGGAGATTGTGCGCTTATAGAGTGTCCTGGACAAACCTTATACCCACTTGGATCACACATAAATCTGTCACCATCGAGTAGATATTCCACCCAGCGTTTGACCGTCGTAGGATCTCGCACAGCTCCCGTCGTATTCGACGTGAGTCCGTATAATCTCAAAATATTTTTCTTGACGTTGTAGACGTACTGTGATCGTACAGATGAATGTTTTTGCCGAATCTTGAGTAATTAGCGCTAGCCGAGCCGTCGTCCATCCTTTGTATCTGACTTACCATGTTAATGGTTTCCTCTGAGGGCTCTATGCAACCGGCACCCCTTCCACCCCCGAGCGCCACAGCCCAGACGCTACGTGCTTTGGCGTTCAAAGTCGTTGTATTCGGCAAAGGGTTATGAAAAAGTGTGTACCTCATTATGAAAGCCTTCGCACGATCTAATAAGTCCTTCTCCCCTCCAACAGCTGTACTCCGCCTACTCTTCACTCCTGACGAAAGATTATCTTGCCCTCGTGATGATTCTTGATTATTTCCAGGACTCGAGCTTCTAATAGTCGGGGTCAAAACATTCCTACGCCCCAGTGGCGATGAGGACACAAAGGCTGGAGGGCTGTATACCCTACTGCGGATGATCTGCGACGCAGGCATTGGACGGGTAGGAGGTGTCTCCCGTGGTTCAGATATGGTGGAAACGGTAACAAGTCCCCCCAGTCGTCCCGTGCGGCTCATGGCCGCCTGTGATGACTGGCGCTGTAGAGTCCCCGTTGAATCAGTGATATCAGTTTCTGCCGGATCGATCTCTCCATCGCTTTCAGTCCCAGCAGATGCCCTTGAGTCTTGATACTCATCTTGGCTGTCATCCGATAAATGCACCATTTCAAGGTGCCCCTGCCCATCGGGCTCTGTTTCTAACTCCGTATACGCTGTATGATGAGCAGTATTCTTCCGGGCATGCTTTGCCCGCCTTCCAAGATCGGGACTTGTGCTTGCCAGGGGAGAGGAATTCCGACGCGATGAAATCTGGCTCGAATACGATGCCACAGAAGCACTAGCATGTTGGGATTGGGACTTTGCCTTTTCTGATCTGGGCCCATTGTCGTGTCGGCGTCCGCTGCGGTTGCCTACCTGGGGTACTGGCTGACTTCGTGCTTGTGTCGGCCTAGGCATCGTGTACTAGTAAATTTAGTACAAACTATATCATTGTATAGGTCAAGGAGAGACTCAACTCAGAATTTGGCGGTGTTTCGTGAGTCTGGAAAAGGGAGCTGTGTTTATGGAGATATCCTATGACGCGTCGGGTCTTATAACTTGAAGGTAGGGCTAGGCTCAGGTACTCGTAATCATAGACTGTCACTCGGAATAAAATAGAAGTAGAGGCGCGTTTGTTCGTTTAAACTGGTGTCTAGATCAAGGTAGGGGACTGTCCTTGGCTTTTAACAACCTCAGACTCGACACAAGGGGTCCTCGCAAAAACCCAGAAATGCGACGAAATGAACGTCGAGCAAATAAGAGGAGCTGAAAAACAAGGGGGCCTAAGAAAATTCTAGCCCTAACCGGTAAGGATAACACAGACTACCAGGATCTCTCAGCAGAACTACTACCGGTAGACGCCCCAATGCTCTCAGGAAAACCAGACCCTATGCCCGTGCTAGGTAGGGTCGCCGGTGAAATTACTGAGGCGTGGGAAAATCTAATACACAAAGTATCAAGAGAACCGTGAGATCGCCGCTACAGACGCAAGATCACAGATTGTCACTCGGAGTAAATCGAAAATTTATGCGCAGGAAAACGTTACCACGGATGCCCTGCTAGACGTCAGTGCTAGAATAATGGGCATAAGAGGCTACTAGAATCTCGACACGCGGCATCCTTATGTTGGGAATGCGACTCAGTGAAAGTCAAGGGAGTAGGGACGCCTCAACAGGGAAACTGAGAGGAACCTAGTAACGCTAAATCGTAGGCTGGGGTCAGTAGTCTCAGGACACGACGGCTGGAACGCCCCAATGCAGCTTAGACAACCAAGTCTAATATCCAGCCCAGGGATGGCGAATGTCTCCAAGAGAACCACAGGGGCTGAATGCAGAAATACAGGTGATTTAGCATGCCATGAAGTTATCAGCAATATTCTTGGAAATCATGCATCGCCGCCTACCGCAGCCCCAGTTCTCAATGATCAGGGTAACAAGCTCTCTTGTATGAATCTTTAAAATGCGCCGTGTCCTATACGAGCTGATTCGAAAAGTATCACGACATCTTGGCACCCATGTCACGAGTCAAAAGGGCGGGGTGTCCATATACTTTTGTAATGGGGTCATACTGTAGGGCCCGTAATCATGGGTTGTCACTCATAATAGATCTCAATCCTTGTGTATGCGAAAGCGTTCGACTTTGTGTATGAACTGGACTTTCCCAGACTACAATGTAGTGTCAGAGTTATCAGCTCGGCGTAAGAGATCCTGGTGAAAACCTAGGAACGCGACCAAACGAAAGTACTAGAGTAAAGGAAATGAAAATGGCTGAAGATCTACACTAAATCTAGCCCAAATAGGTAAGGGTGCGATGCCGCAATCATATCCAACCCACATACCGTACCCCAGACCACCAATGAAACAAACGCAACACGGAAAAAAAAAGAAACACGGACGCAACTCAATGGCGTGGTGCGAAAAGAGGAAGTAAACCCAAAGTGGGAACAGCAATCTCGTTTGTCTGCAGGGCATCGTGCGGCGCTGCGCCCGAAAAGACGAGACAGACCGAGCGTCAGAGCAAAAGTAAGGATATTGTGAGAAAAGCCCGAGGTCCCAGGGTAAGAATGCCAGTAAAGAAAAGGAAAGAAAAAGAGAAACAAAAGAAAACGCGGAACAAAAGTGGCGATCTCATTTGTCCACATGACGCCGTCCGACATTAGTAGTCTCTGGAGCACGAACGAGACGGACCCAGCGTCAGCGTCACGGTAAAGAATGTCTAGGGGAAAAAAACTGAAAGAGCTACAGCACGGGCAAAGGGGGTAGGTGAAAAAGAAAAAAAATAGAAACCCAGAGCAACAAATCAAAACCAACAGCAACTGCGACAATCTCATTTGTCGACTGGAAGCTGTGCCCTCAGGCTCCTTTGGGAAGCGCTTGGTGTAGGGGACACCAGATGCCCGTCTATGTGGCGAGTTTGTGGCGCTTTCCCTTTGCCCTTTGCTTTGCCCTTTTTACCTTTCCCTTTCCCTTTGGCCTTGATAGTAGTATTCTGCGCTTTGCTGCTGGGTGCGTCCTTGAGCTGCCCTGCCGCAGATTCCAGAACAGCGTTGGAAGATGGGCTTGGCGAGACCGGGAAAGAGATGGCGCCGGAAGGGGAAAGGATGTCGGGCGCGGCGGGAGGGTCGTCAGCATCTTGGGCGCTGTCAAGACCTCCTGCTGGGCCTGGTGGGGGTTGTCCGCTGGCACCTCGTTGTGGCGCAAGACCCCGCGCAGTAGCGATGTCACCAAGCAATTCCTCCAGCCACTTGTCTTGCCCACTGGCAACAAGTTGCGCGATCTTTCTTCTCGGTTCGTCCGGACTTAGCTCTGGGACGCTTGATGCTGTTGGTGCTCTTGAGTCGAGAGATTTGCTTCAAACCCGAGGTCGCCTTTGGGTTTCATGATGACTCGATGACCCATGTTCGGGGGTTTCCTCCACTGTGGCTAGCGGTCGGTTCTCATCGGTAGGGAGCAAAGATCGTCTGTAGCTGGAATAGGTTATGGCCGGTTTTGCCCCTGCTGGGGCATACTGTTTCCGCGGAACTGTGGTCTTCGATGGCCTAGATGGCCCAGAGGATTCGCGGGGCATCTGGTGAGTTTTTCTTGATGCCCGAGGCGGGGGCGAGGGTGAATGTATTGTATCCGAATGGCTTTCGGAAAACTCAGTATCGGTTTTGTGGCTCTATGTAATTGATTAGCTGCTGAACTTACAGCACGTTGCGCCTGCCAGTGTTGGCAGAATAATACATACATATTCATCATCCGAGATCGTGATTCCGCTCCCATCCTTATCTATCGGCGCATCGACATCCTGAGGTGACTCCTCCACATCGGAGACATCCTCGCACTCGCTATTGCTCTGGAACGATGCGCTATCGTCGTCTCTGACGTCCCAACGATCCCATAACCGGCGTTTGAAGAACGGATTTCTCCCGTTCACAGGCTCTGGCGTCGAGTCCCGGAGGCCCTCCTGGCCCTGGCGAGGCTCGATAACAAGAAGATCGAGAGGCTCTTTGCTCTCGGGAGAAAGAAGCCAGGCACGGAGGTCATCATCGGAGTATAAAAAATTGACGTCTGGTAGCGTGAGGGGTTCATCTGGGCAAGCAGGACTGTTCAGCAAAAGGGAGCCACGTGCAGTCGCTCCAATCAAATATCGAGAGCACACGATTCGCTTCGCAGCGCTTTGTGCTTTCACTATCAGGATCAAGTATTTGACGTCTGGTGAGTCTAGGACGCCCCAGGTGACCTCAGGATTGATATAGCTGGGGTGCCAAAGATGGCTCCGGTAGGCTTGATCGCCTTGGGTAGCGCCAGTTCGGCGCACAATGTGAGTATGGACTGCCCGTGGGCAGTATGGTGAATTCCAATCAGTAACAGGTACTTCTAGGTCTATTAGTACATTTGGGAAAGCCAGGATTAGAAACCCTCACCAAATTGCTTATCGCAATCGGGGAAGTTGGAAGCCGCTTGGCGGCGCAGGTCAGTCACCTGTAATTTTTTGTACGTAT
>QLOI01003517.1:0-12480 GCA_003313605.1 Tuber umbilicatum | reverse complement strand
CTCCCCCACGCCCACCCCTGGGAGCTATTCTCCGTCTCCCTCACCCTCATCCTCACCCTCCCCCTCCTCCTCCCTTTCCTCCTCTTGCATAGCCACCCCAATATCTCCCACTTGCCAACAAGGATCCCAGACCTTGCAGTTGTAAAACATGTGTCTGCCATTGGCAGGCTCGGGGGTCTGGTCTCCGTCCACTCCCTGACCTGAGCACGGCTCCAGGACCATGAGGTCAAGGGTATCCTTGCCCTGGTTGGCAAGGACTTACGCCTAGACGTCATCATCTTTATATAAAAAGATGAGCTCTCGGAGCGAGAGAAGTTCAGAGGATGCCTGACGCAGTGATCGTGCGCCCTCACCAGTAGCCCTGATGAGATACCGGGAGCACCCAATTTCCTCCTCCCCATGATGCCCCTTGACTACCCCGAGCACATTTTCCATGCTAGGTGATGCCATGACCCCCCAGGCGATTCCCCAGTCAGAGTTGGCAGCATACCAGGGGTAGCCAAGGAAGGGATGGCCACCCTCGAGGACGTCTGTCCGGCGCAAGATGTGGATCCGTATTGCCCGTGGGCAATATTCAGACCCCCTATCGCGTTGAGCCACTTACGAGTTGTGTTGGCACGAGGATAATGGAAAATAGATCCAAGAAATTTTTACTCCGAGGTCCCGCGACCGCCGCCACTACTGCCCGCTCCGCGTGACAATGCTCGTTCGCCTTCTGAAGTTTCTTGGCCATGTTACGGACCAAGATCCTTAGATGACGTTGGACTTCTCTGATGTTATTAGCCCGGTGCTTGGTTTTAAGAAGCTTGATCTGGTCTGCGATGGGGGGGAGGGAGCTGGCGAAATTCAGGACTGTGTCCAACTGGACGTCGGTCAGGCGGTGGGGATCCCAGGCGAACGCTGTCATGTAGGCACAAATCTCCTCCCGCCAAGCTCTGTAAAGGGCATAGCTGGAGCGAGGTTTCTGGAACCCAGACCAGCTTTTGGCGTAAGCTATTTCGCCATAGCGCCAGCTGATTGAAGGATGATAGTTGGTTTGGTGTGTTATAAAGAATTCCTAAAGATGACATTTTTTAATTACAGGGAGTCCTCAACGGCCAGTTCGAAATACTGGTTCTCCACTACTGGGATACTTGACCCAATGCTGATATAAAAGCTTATATCTATTCGCCAGATGTAAGAAGGCGGAGAACAATTACGAACCCTGTCTCCGACAACTGTCTTTGGGCACGAGTGTCTCCCAATGGGTTCTCTCAGCTGGGGCTGGGTGACGTGACCGGGTTGTCGCTGGACTTAGCTTCCTTTGGCATGGGTGGTGGGACGAGTGCCTCTCTGGGGTTCTCTCAGCTGAGGCTGGGCGACGTGACCGGGCTGTCTCTGGACCTTACTTCCTTTGGCAGGGGCGGTGGGACGAGTGCCTCTCGGGGGTTCTCTCAGCTGAGGCTGGGCGACGTGACCGGGCTGTCTCTGGACTTTACTTCCTTTGGCAGGGGTGGCGGGACGAGTGCCTCTCGGGGGTTCTCTCTGCTGGGGCTGGTAACGTGTCGGGACCGTTTCTGGAGTTCACTTCCCTCGGCAGTGGCGGTGGGACAAGTGCCTCTGGGGGCTTCTCTTGCCCGGGGTTGGGCAATGAAACGCAGGTGTCTCCGGACTTCGCTTTCGCCAGATTGGTCAGCCGGATGAGCGATTCTCAGGACAACAATTTCCTCAGCGTAGGCGGCGGCATTAGACCAGCTCTCGACTTCCACTTGTAGGTCTTGGGCAGCTGGACGTTTTCCATCTCGGACCTCACCATCATCGTGTTGGCCAGTGTAGTGTTTGCCTCTCCTGACCTCACTTGCTTCAGCTTGCCCGTCGGGACGCTGGTTTCCCCTCAATTCTCTTTTGTAGGGGCAGGCGGTGGGGCGTCTGGACGGACAGAAAATGTTAATAGTTTTCAGCTGAGTATGATCAGGATAGAGCTTACCTTGGAGTCTGGGTGCGGGTTTTTTATGGGTTATCAGGCGCCATTTTTATTCTGCAGCTGGTAGTAAAAATTTGAAACTTGAACATTGGGGGAATAGGAATGTAGGGATCATGTTAGGAGTGGTAGAGGAGTGGATGTGGTGGAGAAACCAAGGAAGGGTGCTGTAGTGAAGGTGAGAGGGAAGAAGGATATTGCTGTGACGAAGGAAAGTTATGAAAAATAGCCACAACGGGGTTTCTTATAGTGGGGCCATATAGGATGTGAACCTACTAGGAGGGGGGGTATACAAACAAACCCATGATGCCAAGATGTCAGTGCACGTCGCAGGCCTTTTTCAACCACCTTGCAGACTAAGCTTTCTGCTCACTGGGAAAGGTCATGAAATGGTCTCTAATTTTTTGGTCTTTGTCTATATAGATAGCATCATTCTAAACCTACAATAGCGCATGTATGCACGTTCTTGTGGCACCTGCAGCTTCATTCATGAAATAAGCTTTTAAGCTGCACACTAGTGCTGCTGCCAACCGGCGTCGACCACCCTACCCTAACCCACCCATACTACTCTGACGTTCGAGTTGTTAGGCGTAGCGTACTATCTCCAAGCACAGCGGGCTTCAAGTTCCATGCCACACAAAGGTCTCGAAGCGGAAGATATTATATGCAGAAAAACACTATAGGGATACATCCGCAGAGCCAACGCACAGGTTCACGTCAATTCTCACAATCCAAAGATAAAACACTCGCTAACACAAATGTAGATTGACGCTGCATCCCATCCTTCACTCAAAAGCTTCCGCCGACCCATTGTCATTGCTGGCACCACTATCACCTCTGGTGTCCGATGTGGGTACCCTCGTATGTATCTGATGTGCGGTTGGGTCTGTCTGGCCAGAGATATCAGATACAGTGTCTTCCCAAACGTAGAGGCGCCCTCTCTGCACCGCCGTTTCCGCCCTCGCGTCGCGCTCATCCCAGTAACAATTGGAGATCTAACGGGTGCTGATCCACTGGATTAGAACGCAGCCAGGCGCGTATCGATTCTCTTTCTTCGATGAAAATGAAGTCCAACTGTGATAGTGGTTGCATGGGACGTTGGCGGAATAGCCGGGCCCCCTCAGCTGTGGCGCTAAAGATATAACGAACCCGTTGGACAGATATCTATCTTACAATCATGGCGCAAAATCTGCAAATATCAGAGTAATCTAACACACCAGACCGTATTCCGGAGATGTGAGTTGGTCACCAATGCAGGAAATCATTGTTAGGCGATGCATCTACTCCTGTCTTTTCCATGCCATGAACACCAACACCACACCTTGACAGCCAGACCCACACTATACGCACTGCATGAGGGTGACCAAGCAACGTGCTCCAATCTACATCTGTTAGTCAGTAAGTGGAGTCTCAAATCTAATCGGAGATTGGGAAATGAACTTACTTGTTTGGACACTCTCGAGGCGTGCCTCAGGGCAAGGCGCAATTGCCGGAGGTTGCTGCACATTCGGGCTATATTCTGCACTCGTGTCCCGTTTTGCTGCTGAATCTTGAACTGGACGTCTTTTGGTAATAGGCGCGCCTAGATCTCGACATCCTCCTGGTATACCTTCTTCAAAGACCTCGTCATCATCTTGGTCTTTGACCATAGCAGCTCTCTTGGTGGCAGATTCTTGAACCAGACATCTTTTGGCTGTAGGCTCTTCCGGAACCTGACGTCTTGTCCGCGTCGGCGTTAAATACAAGTCCCCGTTATCTGGTACTTTTTCAATAGCCGTGGCACTTTCTAGCCCTCGGCGTCTCTTGTGTGTACAACCTTCAGAGAGCTCATCATCATCTTGGTCTTCGACAAAGCAGCTCTCTTTGCGGCAAATTCTCGAACCAGACGTCTTTTGGCCATTGGCTCTTCCAGAACCTGACATTTTGTGCACATTAGCCCTAAATGCAGGTCTCCGTCATCTGGGACTTCTTCGGCAGCCGCGACACTTTCTAGCCCTCAGCGTCTCTCGTGTGTATGACCTTCAAATAGCTCGTCATAATCTTGGTCTTTGACAATAGAAGCTCTCTTCGCAGCAGATTCTTGAACTGGACATCTTTTAGCCGTAGGCTCTTACGGAACCAGACATCTTGTGTGTGTCAGCGTTAAATACAGGTCCCCGTCATCTGGCACTTCCCCGGCAGCCGCGGCACTTTCTAGCCCTCGGCGTCTCATGTGTGTATGATCTTCGAAGAGCGCAGCATCATCTTGATCATACTGGTCGTCCTGCTCACCCTTTGGGGCCGGCCGTCCGTTTGGCGCTGGAGGTTGTTGTCCATTCATGCCCCAATGCGCCGGGGCTTCCCGTGGGAGCAACGACTCATCAACAGGGACCTGCACATGGACGACTGCTGGAGCGCCCGGCGCAGGTTGGGGACCGGCTTTTTTAAGAAGAGTGTCAGTTAGCTACTTCCCGCAGTCCTTAATAAGTGAAACAATGGCCTCTTCGATCTTGTGCCACCGGCGGATGTTATTGGTACCAGCCCTTACAAGTGCATCGCAGGCAGGGCTCAATCTCCTCATCCCACGGAAAATCTTGCAGAAGTCATCATTCCGAAAACTATTGATATTGGTATAATTCCTTGCTGACATCTGCTCTTTGACTGAATTTCGCCAGCTGGTATATAGAACCTTGCCTGGCTCATCCTGAGTGAAGTTAAGTCACGTCTTATATGTTCCGATTCTTTCATTCCCGGCCCTCGCAGCAGTAACTGGACCTTCAAGTGCAATAGGTGGTAGTTGGTAAACAAGCCCCGCCGGAGGTTTGTGTCCCTTGGCATTGATTGGCATGTGGACGTACTACGTGTTGTTATTATCGGCCATGTCTGCTGGTTCGTTTTTGGTGATAAACTGTGTGTTCCGGGCGTTGTAAATACTGGGTATGTTGTAGATAAAGGTTTTGGTATGACCTTTCTTTGGTGGTGACCCATTGACTTTAAATATTTAAGTACCTGACGTTCCAGGTATCATGAAAGAATATCAAGATTATTTAAGAATACAAGCATCGCACGTTCAAGACATCTGGCGCCCTTCCGCATTGTAACTTGAAAAATGGAACAAGTAACTACAAGATATTCTCTTTTTAAAGGTATATGAATACGACTATCTTGCGCTAAGCAGAATCAATTACTAGCTGCGTCTTAAATAGTCTGACCTTCGCGCTGACTGGTATCAGAGAACACGTCAAAGGCCAGCATTTCGTACCTCATGATTCACATGCTTGTTGATGTCCGAGTCTACAAATCTAAATCTTGCAATGCTGATCAAATGTTCTTTTTGTCGCCACAAATACACCCGCGCAGGCCCATATGAGAAACACCTGCGAACAGCGCATGCGGATCTAAGTGCTCTTCCCTCAGAACACATACGGCGTACTCACTTCGCAGGTATTCGTACCACCGAACCGAACTGATTTCCCCCACCACTCCTCCCCTCCTTGCGCGAGTGATCAGCAGGATTACATCCATCAGTTAAATACAGACTCCACTAGCTGCCGACCGGATACGACTAACGATGGGGTTGCGCATGAGTCCAATATGGAATCACTCCATTCAGTTGACGCATCTTACATGCTCTGCGAACCGAAGAATTATCTGGGTACTGGGGAATCTATTGGATACGTGAGGGGATTTGAGGGGGAACTCGCAAATCTCTGCGCAGAGCCATGGGCGCCATTTGCGAACTTGCATGATTTCAAGCTTGCATCTAAGTTCATCCAAAGTAAGGTATCTAAGAGACAGATTAATGAATACTTTTCAAATGGCTTCGGCGCATCAGGAGATGTTGGCAGTCGAGTGAAAAAAGTTTCGGGAAAATGTGGCTCGGCAGACCTCAAGTCAATAATACCCCTAGAAATTATTGTATATACAACAACAAGAGGATAAAAATAATAACAAAAACCCAAGTATGAAAGTACAAGAGATACATCTTATTTACCAGCAAGTTGGGCCCCCATGTCTCCGTAATAGTGTAGCAACTCTATTTGGCATTCCATCAATCCACCTATAAATTTCATGCCACGGAAGACTGTCCTATACCTTCTGAGCAAGATGAATGACTGCTTCACGACCATGGGGTTGGTGGTGGCGGCTGCGGCATGCATGTCGGAAAAGTGCTTTCCATAGTGACCATACGTTCTCGATCAGATTCATATCTGGTGAGTGCGGTGGCCAGTCCATTCTCTGAATACCATGTATATACCGAAAGGTACGTGTATATGCCGAAGTATGATATGGAGCACCATCCTCAATAGTAAGAGCACCTCTATCCATGCCTCCCATATGCTTACAGAGTGGCAGGATATGGGGAAGCATGATTTCGTTCACATATTGAATCAAATTGAGCCCAAGTTTATCCCTTTTACTTGTACGCTCTTTTTCAGTCCTCCTGCGAACAGGAATCAACAGGGCATGTCGAGCAAAACAGTTTCCGTTTCTGTCTGCTTTTCTTGTCATACCATGGCTCACAGCGACATACTCAAACCCATAGATTCTGTTCTCGTAGTGTGTCATCTACAAGTCTTTCAGACACCTCCAGACCAGAATTAGCAGTGATTTCTGCTACGGTTGCCCGGGGCTCTCGCATGGAAAGAAGGCGGAGGTATCATTTATTTCTTTCGGAAAGCTTTTTTGGTCTGCCAGTGTGTGGTGCTTGATGGATTTTCCAATCTTTCCCATAACTGGTAGCAATGCGATGGGCTGTGGAAACTGATACACCGACGTCATTGGCAATTTCCTGATAGGTCCATCCCTCAGCTCGCTTCCTAATTGCTTTAACACGCTTCTCCGTGCTCGTGTGATGGAGTCTAGGTCGTCGTTTGGGTGGCATTTTCAAATTGCGTTTTCATTATGACTTCATGGGTGATAAGGTGGTTGTTGTCTGGGGGCTCTTGCCTAGTAACGAGACTTCCCGAAACCTTTTTCACTCGACTGGCTGGCTATATGTTGATGCTTACACTCGAGAACCACCTCCGCTCACTGGACCTGTATAGTCTATACCCCCAATGGTACGAAGGCCAAGTTGAGGACGGCTTGAGAACCTTGCCATTCTTCTACAGTAATGTTTTAGACTGTGTCCAATATCTTCTCCAGCAGATAGTGTACTGGGAGGACTTTGTTTACACGCCGAGACGTGAATATGATCCCAATGGCTAGAGAATATATGTGGAAATGCATACAGCGGACTGGTGGTGGAACATTCAAGTACGGTTCCTACTGCTTGCCCTCTAGTATCAGCAAAGACTCAAACTAACTGATCACAGGAAACACTTCCACCTAGCATGACTGTGATACCAATTATTGGGATGTCGGATCAGACGCACCTCAGCAACTTCTCTGGTGACAAGAAGGCGTGGCCAGTCTATATCACAATAGGAATTATTTTGTCGTCCAAGTGTAACCGCCCTGGATCGATGGCCGTTCTCCTTCTTGCGCTCTTGCCAGTCCAACTCAAGTTTCCACAGTCCTCTTCCGCAAATGAGCTGCGGAGGCAAATCAACGCCGATACACTACAAGGCGTATTCAAGCTCCTATTCGCGCCACTGCAAGAGTCCACGATCAAGGATATGTCAATTGATTGTGCCAATGGGAGCGTCCGGACGTGTTTCCCTCTCCTGGCGGCATGGATTGCAGACCATATGGAGGATGTTGCACTGCATGGAATAAAATCAAATGGCTGTCCAAGGTGTGAGATACCTCCAGACATGTTAGAATCCAACAACCACAGGAGATATCCTGTCAGAGATTATGCGAGATACTGGCGCCTGGAACAAGAAATTCTGGACCAGACTGAGTCCACATCGGGAGACGTACACACCACGTTTATTGCTGTCAGCATCAAGTCTGGCCGCAATGTTTTTCATAGACTTCTTCGAGTTTCCGCCGGCGATCCACACCAGCCCGATTTGCTCCATACCATCTATCTCAGATTATTCAAACACATGATGGATTGGGTTCAAGGGTTTCTAAAGAAACACTCACGACTGCAGGCGTTTGATGACGCCTGGAAGGCATTACCACCATACCCAGAATTCTTTGTTCTCAAAAAAGCCTACCGCGAGGTTACGCAGTGGCAGGGAAAGGAGATGAGAAACCTGGGAAGATGTCTTTCGGGAGTTCTCACTATGGCGTTGGGACAGCCGCGCAGTGTACAACAAATACCCTTCAAACATGCTCTCTTCTGTGTGAGGTTATACTGGATTTTAGTTTAATAGCCCAATACCGAAGCCATACACTTGAGACCATAGAGTATATGGAAGAATATCTCAATCGGTTCCACCTGACGATGGATATCTTCTTGGAGTTCCGAATATCTAAACGGACACAGAAAAAGGTAGGCGACCAGCGGAGGGAGCTACAGCATCAGAGGGTGCAGACCGATCGGTCACTCTCGCAATCTAAGCGATATCGGATACAGGAGAAGGATCATGATGAGCATAACAACCAGCGTTTGGACCTGATCCATGTGGAATCTCATTTCAACTTCATTCAGATGCATTTGCTTAGCCACTTCCAAGATCATGTGTAACAGTTTGGTAGCATTTCGCAGTATTCCACTGAGTTTGGCAAGCTTGTGCACAAGGAACAAATTAAAGACCGATGGTGACATTCCAATAAAAATGATGTTGCGCGGCAAATACTCGACAGCTGTGGGCGACACCATGGGATCTGAATGAGGCTTTTAAACCTAGATTTCCTGCGACGTTGCGGAGCTGATATCCCGGCAGAACTTCTGAAGCCTTTAGACCGATAGGATAGTTCACCACCGTCCATCCATAAGAGGAAGCTGAGGGGTCATCAACCTAACGTCGCTGCTCTCAATAATTTTTGCAACTCCTTGGGTATTACAAGCGAGAGTATGTGTGACGAATTAATTAGATTCAGCTAGCAGAGCCTGCTCATTGAGCGCCGGCTTCCACCATAGCCCACAATACTCCGACTCTTTTCGGTTAAACATCTAACGCAACTGGAAATCCCAGTCCTTGCATTCCAGGAAACCGACGTTTACGACATCCACCGGGCGCGATCTACGGGCACCAGGCTCTTCAGGAACAAGGCAAGTCACAATGATTGGGTTTGGGTACAGACTGGTGAGGAGCAAATGTATGGTGCACTCAGAGGACGTCTCCCAGGCAAACTCTTAGCACTTTTCAAATTACGACACTGCAGGCACACCAACCGAGTCCACCGACTTGCCTGTGTTTAGATGTTGAATGTACTTAATTAGGGACGTCCATCAGATTTATATGATCTCGTCACTGTACAGCTGAGGCCAGATGCGCGAAGGTTTACAATAGTAGATATTGGTACAATCTTGGGACTCACTCACCTGATCCCTGAGACGGACGGTCGTTGGCTCGTCAATAGTAGAATCAATTTAAGGACTTTCAACGAGATATATTGATGAATAGGATCCGATTACGGAACCCTGACATTCGAGCGTCCAAAAGATCCCAGGAAACGGAGATTTGGTCTTATGCGAATGCTCTTCATCACCAGAGCAGTTGCGTTAGACCAAATCTCCACACTATTGAAGCCTGATAATTCCCTAGATCTTTGTTATACCAGACCAGTAACGGGGCACGGGCAGCATGCCAGTGGAGGCTGGGTCGTAGTTGAGAGCTATGGAGGTTAAGGATAGCAAGGTTGAGCTGGTGTAAGATAATAGAATAATTCGTCTTGAGGATCTGTGAACCTACTAGTACTAGTATGATATGAATGATATAAGCCCGGTCACGGGGAGACGTCCAGATGGAAGAGAATGACGGAACAGGGCAGTCAAACATCGTGAAGCCCAGCCCATCCCCAGCCTAGTAGTCGGACGCTTAGGACGGTGTCCCGACATCATAACCAAATTGATGATCGTGGCAGCCACCGAAATCAAAGGTGTCAGACAGCGCCCGGACAGCGCAATAGGTTCCGAGATAGACCATACACATGGAAGCGTCTTGCCCTCTTCTAGAAAAAAGGAAATGAGAGCAAAGTGTCAGGACGTGAGGAAGACATAGAGTGCAGTAGTGAAAGACCAGACGTCGCTGGGACGTGGTTGCGATATAATCCACACACAGGACCCAAGGGATTGACTGGTTGCAACTCAAGACGCACAGGATGCACAGGACAGTTGCAACGCAAGTCAGGAAGCACAGGACACAGGGGACGCAACGGGGGCGCAAGCTGCATCAGGACGCAGCGCCCACGCATCAGATGCCGGATTTATTTTTGCTGATGTATCAACTGTTGATCATGTCTTATCATGAGCTGTTACCTAATTTCCACTAATAATCCAATAGCAGATGTCAAGAGCTTTTTGTAAGATGGTAGGAGGGAAAAAAGCTTAATGACAGGAAAAAAGGAAGGGGGGAAGAACTGTAGTAACAGTGATCACAATGGTTTGTAGGGTGGGGAGAGGAGGATTTAGATGGATAGGGTGGTAGTTCAATACTATGCACTGAACAAGGGTGGGGAGGATAGAAAAAGGAGGAGGAAGAACGAGGGGGTCAAGGGCAGGGTCAAAACCGTGAGAGAATGAGGAGCGGATGGTTGCAGGTTGACATGGAAGCAAACAAAGTTAACACCCATCACAGCAGTGCCAAGACAAAAAACAAACTTTTATGGAATCACGTGACAAATAATCTCACCGAATTCTGCGCGTAGGGGGTCGAGATCAGGTCAAATTTCATACGTCGCTAAGAAAAGGAGCATTGCACCTACCGTACGGCCTAGGTTTTGTACAGTAGGCTCCACGAACATGAGTGAGCTGCGGACGGGGTATACTAGCAGGCACCGCCATTTTTTACGTCCATAATAAATTATACATTCGGTTTCCCCATGCTTGCCAAGGTGAGCCTCATCTCGGTCTTAAGCAAATGTACGAATGAGGTTAGGACAAGTCTCCCCTTCCGATCGGCGGTTACCGAGCAACCCCGCAAAAAAAAACCTCTACGTTTATCACACATAACCGCCCACAACCAAAAACCCCATTCCGACCCCACCGAATACTCCCATGCATACATAAACAAGATGGGAGCACAACTAGAGGGGCACTGTGAGGTAGTGTAGTTCGTATGATATCTAGCGCAAAAAGGGTTTTTTCCGCAGAGTAACTTTTGTGCGTCATGGGCCGTCACTCGCCTGCAGTTGAGGTTAAATCGGGGTTTGGGGGTTTTCCGTTCTTGACGGGGGGGGTACTTTTCACGGAGTGCGCTCTCAGTCACTATAGCGCATTTGCAGAATTGAGAAAGGGGATCTACGATCTTCGCGTATTAAGTAGCGCGAGTTTACCATGTTGGCGGGTGATCCCCCGCGCTTCACAAATAATGCCGCTCGCTATACGAACAACAAGTTTAGGGAAGCCGGCGCGTACAGTACAAGCACTACGGTCCGTATATCCTGTCGTGTGACATGGCTATGAGCAATGGCATAAGAGCCCTATCTTGCGGATGACGGTGGGTACGAGTCGGTCACCGGATATCGCTCCTAGCAGCACACACCAGTGTAGAAGTCTCATGTTTTTATGATGCAGATATTGTACTGAGCCAGGTCGCACAATTCGGCATGCAGAAATTTCGGAATATGACTGGCGTGTTATGCGCAAAGGCATTTCTTTGGAATACAGAGAAAGGTCCAGAAAGGGTGCCTGGGCGTTTATTCCCCTCTTATGTCGGCGCTTCTCAACCCATCACTGGCGGTCCCCCCTCCCGTCGGAATATCAATTCACATGCCCATAGCTCGCTGAAGTAGTGGGGCGAAAGGAGTGTGTTAGCGCACATTTTCTGGTTCCTTGAATGACAGCCCTCTCGTTCTGCGCTTGGTTATTCTGAGAATCGTAGCGTCCTCCGCGCTACGGCCCATTCCTCATTCCCGTCTTGACGCGGGTTCTAAACACCAGCCCCGTGGTGATATGACACTTGGTCAGTACAAAGTAGGTCGCAAAACTTAACCCAGCAAGGAAAAGTGGTATGAAGGTAAGAGACTGGGGCACATCCACAAGATTGCGGGAGCTTTTTTTGTGGCTGTCCGGGGGGGGTTGGAAGCTAGCGACGCGTTCTACTAGTGCAGTACTGTCCGCAAAACCCGACCCCCCGGCCGACGTGTTGCCTATTGGGTGCGTACGGTATTTAGTGGGGTCTCATGCGAGAGTGGAATTGGCACCACACCTGGATGTTAGTTAGAGTCTTCTGTTGAGCCCTTAGGCACTATAGGTAAGGGTGTGCCGTAAGATTTGGAACTCCTCTCGGTTACATAATCTCCAGGAACCTTGGCCCGGTTTGGATGCCTAGCCTATCAGAAGAATACGACAGCCGGGGACCACCTTGTTAGTTTTTACGGACGCACTTCACCTCTAATCCTCACTCTACCTACCGTTCCAAGCACAGGCTCTCTTAATCCTAATCAACGATTTCCACGTTCGTTTCGTACCTTACCAGAACCCTCTCCCCCTTTTATTACTGTATGCGAAATATCTCGGTTCCTTTTTTTTTACATCA
>QLOI01003515.1:6347-34658 GCA_003313605.1 Tuber umbilicatum | reverse complement strand
GGGGGTGGTGGGTTTGCCGGTTCGTATTGAATTGCGTTGTATGATTGGGTGGTTGTAGATGTTGCCCGTGGGAAATTTGTTTTCGTACGGTGCGTGTGGCTTGCGCGTACCCGCGCCCAGCCTTGAACCGACCGACGGCCCTTGAGATGTCGACTGCTAGTTACTCTTGCTGGCCGAGGTGAAATGCGTGGATTGTGCCGTAAACTATCACGGGCGAACTCCCGACCGCTACCCAGAGTCAGAGTTTGCGCTTCCCCCACCTCTGACGGCTGGAGAATGGCCTTGCGAGAGCCACCTCTCGGTCGCTATCGTTATCTCCTCAGGAGCGGGCGCAATTGGACCCCAGCCGATATTGTAATCGCACTCGGGGCTTGGTGGCGAACTGCACTTTTGTTTGGGTAAGTGAGATAATTGAGGTCGAGGTTGACGTGCGCGAATATCGACATCTTGTACCGTACAGTACGTCCCTCGCTGCCGAGCTGATTTCGGTCTCGAACGGGCTTGGATTCGCTCGGTGGCGCTCCTTCGTAGAGTGTGAAGTTCTGCCTGAGTGGGCGCCCGGTGGCTTTGTTGCCTGCCGCCGCAATTCCCCGCAAGAAGCGGACGCTGGTTATACCCGCGACTAATGGTGGGGATCCTCCCTGTGGGGGAACGATTAGGATGTGAACCGGGTGCTTGAGATGGGACAGCGTAGAGCCTCGTCCTTTATGGGGTGGCGTGGACCGGTAGGGCTGTTTCCGATCGACCGTGTTTTTTTTTTGAAAAAATCGATGAAGGTGCTAATTGTCCTTCCCTTTCATCAAGATTTTGCGGAGGTCGTCGTCTTGGTGCCCTTTCTTGGTTATTCGGGGTCGGGGTTGGGAGTACAGGAGACTCCGGATATGTTCTCGCCGTTCAGAAACAAAAATTTTATCTGAAAATTGGAAATTTCCTAAGGAGCCCTATCTAGTCTTAAGGACATCTCAGGACCAGACTTGGGAACCCAATCCCCCACTCACTCCGCTGAATCTGGCTTTGTGGATTGCCGCGAACATCGGAGATCCGTGGCTTACTAGTTGTAGGGAATTGAGTTACTTGCGTTATTGATAGTGGGGACTTGACGTGTGCCGTAACAGAGAGGCCAGAACAACGTATGGGTTCTCTCCGAGGAACAGCTATTCGCCCAGCCACAGCACGAAAACTAGAGTCCTGGAATGACCGGATCAAAGAGCTCCGTCCCTGCTCAGGGTTCCCGGCGTCTTGGGACCAGGGGGTTTGATGCTCTGGGCTGGACTGGCATTTTCGCGAGTGAGTTTTGCATAAAACATCACTCGGCAGGTGCTTGATCGACATGCCCGCTGAGGTGCCTGTTTGCTGAAATGGACACATCCGGGTATGCTAAGAATAGGAGCTACTTTGCCAATTACCATAACGTAGGGATTACGGAGGGTAAGAGGTACAAAACGGTTACGGTAGTGGGGTATCCGTACTTGGGCCCCGGCCCCGCAGCGTGAATCATCGGACCTCGTCGTAGCAGGGAGTGTTATCCACGAACTGAATATACCGGTGCATCAAAGTGCTGTGATCTAGCTGCAAGGGGGAACAGCTACATCATGGAAACGGACCTCTACGAGTACGATGCGCTATGCATGCTACTGTAGATACTCGAGTACTCAGGCGCAGGACATCGCATGTTGACCGATAGATGAATGGCCGTTTGAAGTCCCATTCCCGGGAACGGCGGGAGGTGGGGCACGGAATGAGCGCCCGAGCGCGCATAGGGGCACCGCGCTATGCAGGGCTCTCGAGAAATCCCCCGTGCAGCAAGGTAGCTTGTATCAAAACCCCACGAAATAGTCTGAGAGCCCAACGTAGCCGAGATGAACAAGTTACTCGGCCCGCACACCCGCCATATGTCCGCTCCCGAGCCGAGATAAGCTAATGGTGCCTATCACAATACAACATCACCCTTACCTCCCCCATTGAGCACGATGTATAGCTTATAGTTAAGACCAAATCCTCCCCATTAGCTTCCCTTCCATCAAGTGACAACCATATCAGAGCCCATCCCCCCGTGCAGCCGGCGCTTCCGGGAGGGTAAAAAAAAGCAAGGCAAGGTAGGGAAAAAAAGAAAAAGAAAAATTCACAACCGGCCCGTGGCGCAGGTCACGGACCAGTGAGCGTTTTGTGACAGGACTTGTCGCCAATCGGCCTGCTGTTTATACGAGATCATAGCGCGTTATGAGCCATCGCTTGCGCCACCGAAGTGCAGGGTTGTATATCACTTTTGCCATGCGCGGAGCGGGGTTGAAGGGGTGTTCGCTCACCGAAATCATCGGCAGTCACTCGACAGCTGCAAGGGAGGGTGGAAGGCGTAGACCTTTGGCAAATTTTCTGGAGTGGCGGCTGGTGAGGGCGAGTAGATCTGGGGTTTTGGAGCAATGATTTCCGGCATTCGGCTATCCGAGTCGGGCCTTAGGCGGAATAGTTAAAAAGATCTACCAGTGCGCGAAGATCAAGGAGAGAAGGGGGATTAGGAACCTTTTGTACAAGGAAGTCTCCGTTATGTGGAACCCTGCGCTGTCCCGGTTGAGATATGGAGTAACGGAATTCATGCTACCCTCCGGTAGAGAATGCATTGTGCGACTATCTCGTAGGATCTACCCGAGAAAGTTGTCGCCTTCTGAGACTTTGGGAAAGGAGTATTAATTGGGGTGGGCTTAGCTATATCGCTTTCTCTCATGTTCACACTTATTCCTCCGGTACTTGTAAGGGCAGGGGGTATAGGGCACGATACATTGTATGGTAGATAGTGAAGAAGAGGTGGTAAATGCGCTGTCAGATTGATATTTTCAGCGCAGCGCTCCTGGCCGAATGACGGATGCAGTGCCGCTCCGAAGGATTGGGTCTCGGAGAGTGCCGGGATGCCGCTCACGCTTTCCGCCACTCCCGCGACACAGGAGACGGCGGTAGACTATTAAACTACGCTCTACGGATGGGATTTTAATGAGCTCGAGGGAAATTCTCTCGGGATACCTACAAACGATTGGGTAACGTATCTATGTACAGCCACTAGAAAAAAGTGCACGCGATTCGAGACATGTTTAATTGAGTTGGTGGAACTACATGTGTCTGCGCGGAGGTGCTTCCCCTCGGGTTATTTCTGGAGCCGTAAGATGTATGTTGAAGGATTGACTGAAAGCTCTTATCCGGCTGATTTGCGAGCTTAAAGAGCAGTATTAACCATAGTAATTCTCACCTATGGCCTTGGTTGGTTGCCGTTTTCTATAAGAGCTTTCAAGTTTCCTATCGATACGAGGATTGGTAACATTATAATTGCAAATCTGAGGTGTACCCCACGGACGCCTTTGTCTGCGGCAGTGACGATACGATCACTGCTCCTTGCCCGTTGACGGCTGTTACCATTCGACAGAAAGGGGAGTTACTAAAACCTTGGTGGTCCTAGATGAAAGCGTATTTGCGTGAGAGTGCGTTCTTATTCCACCACGATCCCGTGGACTGGTGCCCCTCCCATCCGCTCTTTTTCTTGGTCTCCATAATTTACCTCTTGCTCGTTTAATGTAATATTCTTAATCGAGGGGGGGGAAGTTTTTTTTGTCTAATTTCAAATTCCCGGTATCTACCGAGAACCAAGTACAGTATGATCGATGATAAGAGAGTGTTTACCGTTTATGCATCAAGCATTATGTGTGGTAATTGAGCTCTAAAGGCGTGTTGAGAGGTCAAAGTATCTCTTGTGGAATTTATGAGACCCAAGGAGGTGCGAGGGAGCCGGATCAGGAAGGAGGGGCGACACCAATTATTCCGAGGAGCTGTGATAGTTGAACGTCGTTAGACCAGAGCTTTTCTGGCATTGGGATTGTTTAAAGGAAAGTTTCAAGTTAGCCAAGGCAGCAACACTATTCTCTTAGGAGTATAGCCTGGAGAGCCTGCTGGTTAGATGACTATTTTCCGCTCTTTGGGGGTCAAAGTTTCTGAGATTATAGAGAACGTACCCCCATCTATGTGTAAATATTTCCCAAACGAAGAAGCACTTGGCTCGTTCTAAGCTTAAAATTTCCCGTGAAACATCCCAAAAGGGGCACGGGGAGAGCTCTATTCACATCAGCATACCCATCATTCCAAAATACTACGGCCGCCGCAACCAAAAGTATACATGTTCCGACGCTCCACCCCAACATAAGAAAACCCCGCTCAAAACCCCAAACCTCTCCTTCCTCAAAATCTGTACTTATATGATACCGGTAATGAAAACCTTTTCTTGGCACTCCCTCTCGCTCCTAAATAAAGACTGCCCCCCCCAACCCAAATCCCCTTCTTCCCCCTCCATGGAATTTGCATCAGTGTTGCGGGGCTCAGGGTCTTTAATGACAGCCAGCGTGCCTGCGCGCGGGGAGCATCCCGGCTCCCGCTGGGGGTATTTGTTGGTGCTCACAAGCATAGTAACACGCCTCTAAGGAGGGTGCCTGACAGGAAGGATACTTTAGACATTAGGGTCTGTTTGGATGAGATCGTTCCGTTCGGTTGCCGCGCACGAGGCGGCTGTTTTCCTTCCGCTTCAAAGCGGAAGAAGGCCATTTCTACAGCCAAAACGTTCACCAAACGGAACGGTAATTGTTTTGTCAAATAGGCCCTTAGTATAGGTTCGGCCATCATCCGCCAAACGTGGGTTGGCACCCAGCGGATGGCTGGTGGAGCCCCAGCGAGTTGACACCTTGATGCAGTGCTGGAGCTTCCAAACTAAGATCAATCATAGTAGACCTGTAGAAGTAGGTTTTGTTTATTTGTCGTGTGCAAAAGCCTTATCTGTAGGACGGTTCTGCGAGAAAGACGGAGAGTGGTTAGTGAAATATCTTCTGATAAATTTATTCCAGCCCAGGAATTTTCTGGCGGGTAAAAATGCTGGGCCAGTGATAATGCGTGACTAAACCTTAGCAGGTTCTCTACCAGAAGCCCAGCCTGCCCTATAACCCGAAGCTACGCAGCTAGTCAATGCTTAACCCCAAAACCGCATCCCCGGAAATACCTGCGCCGTTCTTGACCTTCCGACTCTCTCTTATCACTGATCCACGGTTTTCGCTCGCTCCACTCCACAACAATCACCGCTACAACCCCCACCAGGGAGAAGATCAACTACCCAGCCAGCATGGCGAAAATAGGAGAAAACCCTTCAACCAAAATCAGGAACGCCGACAAGGTTCCGAAGCACATCGCTGAAATTTCCATGACCTCCAAGCAGTACACTGAGCTTAAAGCCTATCTCAAGTCTATCATCCTCCCCGGCACCCCCGCTTTCGAATGTAAGCGTCTCGCCATCAACGGAAACAAACAGATTTATCGTCAATGGCTCAGCAGCGCTCTTGAGGACATCGGGCCGAGGTTCTTCCTCAGAGGCGGGAACGGTTTGGTTTGGCCAGAGGATCATGATGAGTATGTCTTTTTATTTTCGTATTCCAATGTAGATCTTGCATTTCCCAAGGACTTTCTGATATGCTGACGGTGGGGTGGCACGACAGCATTTATAAGAATGTTCACCGAGTTGTGCGTGTCCTGAGTATTGGTATTTGGAGGAATTACGAAAGGGAGGAATTGAGAGCTACTCCTGATAAGGCAGACAATGATAGGATGGATGTGGTCCGGGGTGGTGACCTTTATGAAAGCAAGGATATTGATGAAACTGGTGATGCTCATGGGAAGGGTGATGATATGGTGCTCGGTGGAAATGAAAAATATGCACAATGGGCGCATGAGGAGGAGGTGATGGCGCTTATGGCGGCGGCGGATCAGGAGAACCGGGACGACGATACAATGGGGGAAGACATGGACGCAGAGCCCTTCGAGCTAGAGGACTTTCTTGGTTTGATGAAGGTATACCACTAAATCACCTATATTATGATTTCCGGTACCTATCGAAGCTAATAATTATCCACGATAGCCCGAGGTGTTTGCTCCTTTTCCGAATTTGGCTGATGAGTATTTCGATTGGGATGAAATTGAGGACTCCAAGTGCCCGGAACCGGTGCGTCGCCCAGAAACCAACGTGGATCAATGAGGTCCATGATTTTCTATGATGAAACTAAACTAAACTTTGTGGAACAGATCGCACGCCTTCTCTTGCTACTTTCATAACCTAGCACCAGCACTATCGTACCATTTAGCTTTTATTCGGCATTAGAGAGGGTGCCTCCTATCACACAGCTGTTTCATTTTTCATGGGGCATGAGTAGCTGCGGGTCGGAGACCGTGCGAGCCTGATTATTTGTAATAACTATAGCTCAATATAAAACTAGATGTCTCTTTTATTTCTACACAGATCCAACCTCCTCTCAGCCCGTATCGATTCTTTAGTAAAATTTTCGTAGAAAATCTGGAACCCTAGGCCATACCGTAGATTGCTTCTCTCGCCACAAAACTTCATTCGGCTGATCGAACACGTGACTAATATATCATGAAAGGAAAGCGAACGATCTTAGGGTGAGCATATGACACTCTATGAAGGGACCTAGTGCACCCTGACTGGCTCCGACATCTCTCGTGTCTTAGCCCGTGATAATTCTAGCTCAGTTTCATAGCCCCTACCTTATTTTATCCACCGGAACTCTTCACTGCCTGCAATTCCATTGATTGGTACGAATAACTTCCACACCCAACCTGGCCAATGACTTATTCGTCTGAATACCGAAGATCGGACGGGAAAAGCGGGGGGTATGAACACTTAGCAGATGGGAAATTGATATCCTGGTTATGATACCGCACTGTGCCCACAATCTCTCCAGGAAACGCGAATGAGCCGCCACCCACGCGCCCTAAGATGTGCTCACAATACTACAAGTAGTTTTAGCTAGGAAAAAAAGATATAATAATATTATATAAAAACGCCCGCGGGGGATTATTACATAATATTACGGTGGATGCGCCCCGACCGTCAAACAGCCGCTTCCCCGGGTGCTCCGGGGGCTAGCGCGTTTTTCTCACCGTCCCCTCTTCTACCTTCCCCTACTTGGGGCCAGGTCCTTACCCACTTCATTTCGAAGGGGGGCTGGGGGCTACGGGCTGCCACGCGGTCTATGCGCTTAGGGATTACTATCTCTAGTAGTGCTTAACAAGTGAACTTGAAATACAGGGACTTCGCAGCAACTGAGTTTAGGTGAATACTGGTTTTATTTACCGCACCAAGAGAATTCGAGATCTCCTAGCTCAACCAACGGAACTTTTAAGCATAATAATATTATTATTATGTCATCTCTTAAGTGAGATAAACCCTATCTCGTGACCCGTTGCTGTCACAACAAGCTAGTATTAAGCCAATTATGTGTTGCGAAATCCTTCGAATCTCCCTTAGAAAGAAGTCCCTCTCCGTCGCTATCATCCCTATGTTAGCGACCACACTCTTCAGGAACCTCCTAATATTAGGCGGGCCGAGTCGGCTTGCCTTGCGATGGTAATGCTGTTGGAAAGGAGAATATCCGTAGGGTATACCTCCCGCGATTTAGCAAATATAATTACTGCATCCTAACATTAAAAAAATGTGAGGCCCCGGAGAGCCTGTTCCCGCGGCAAGTCCTCTTCAACTGTATTACCCACGTAGTACCGAGAGACCAGGTCGTCCTTCAGCTCTCGCTTGCGGGACAGGTATATCGCAGTGATCACGGGGATATTCGCGGTAAGATACTTGCCCCTTGAGCATATTGAGTGTGCGTAGCCGTAAACCCCTCTTTGAAAACTTCAGCGGTTCCGGCAGGATAGCGGAGGACCTTTGTTGGGCGAGGGAGGGTTTGCGGTGCGAGCCTTTCACATTATTCTGACGGAGTTATCGCCGTAAAGAAGTTGGGCTAGGAGAAGTTGGTTATGGCTTCCGGTCGGTGGAATGATAACACTCTAGAAGGTGGGGGCACAGCAAAATTTGATGATTGGTTGAAGGGCATGCTTCACCGGGTGAAAGATCTCAGCAGGAGTTATTGGGCTTGGTTGGCGGCTTGAGCTTTGGTTTTGTAGGAGGAGGAGTGGCAATTTGTAAAGTTGAAGACAGGCAGTCCTTGCTCTCCATCTTGGTAGTTACCGTTTGAAGGACGTCCTGTTTGTGTACTTTGAGGACCAGGGGTGGTATCGTAGTTAGAATCAAAAAAAGAGCGCTAGGTATTCGAACTTGAGCACATCCATTACAAGATCCCTAATTAGTTTATAGTTCCATACCGATCAGGATAGCTAAAATTTACCAGAAACCCGAAACTATTTCCGTATTCCCACTAAGATGACACTGATGGCTTCGCTACTGGTCTCCACAACCCTGTGGCATCTTCCTCTTCCAACCTTCTCTTCTCATCGGCTTTACCCTCCGTACATTCTATCCGACACTTCTTCTCACTCTCGCTCTCTCCCCTCCCCCTCCCAAATTATTTGGCGCTTGTTCCAATATACCCCCGGCAATAACGTTTAGTCCCTCCCTCTAGTCTCCATCAGCATAAGCCACCCCTGGAGCCGCCCTTCCAAAGATGTTCCAAGACATCATTATTTCCCTCCCGCCTTCCCGGGGATCACACCCTACGTCTCCCTGAACTTTGCCAATGCCTCCTTCTATTTTCCCAAGAGCCTAGCAAACTGTCAACATTAATGGCCTACTAAACATTGATTTTATCACCTACACGAGTCATTTCGTGAAATTTGTCCTCTAACCGGAGCGTACGCGGCTCCCGTGGGGTACCGGCCTGAAATATAGTTAGCCAATTCTACCAACATTGGTTCAGTAAAGCCATACCTCCATTTGTTTACCCTAAACCCCAGGAAACCTAAACAGTGAACCCAAGGCCGGTCCGACCGTCTTGGAATACAGACGGGAAAAACGACAGTATTTGGATGAATCCCCAAGACGGACTAGTGCTTTAACCTGTGTTCGTATGAGTTCCCAGGAGGGGGGGTCGATCACCGCCAAGGTAAGCTTTCTTCCATCACATTCGTCAACCCTCCATTTAATAACAAAGAAACATTCTGCTAATCCCATGTATGGGGAAATTTTAGGACACCGAATATATTTTGCATGTGAGTCATGTCTTTCAGGCGAGTGATAGGTTGTGATTGCTGGAACGTATTATGCTGCCCAGATATTTAATATTCGAGGTTGCAGCGGGAACAGAAGTGAGGCGGGAAAGAGTGCGCCTGTGCTGTAGCCCGGACGCGGGGGATACCATGAAACCGCAGAAGCACATCCGTATCACCTGCAGGGAACCAATGATAGATACCTTAAAGCCCCGAATACTCTAACCGTGTGCTGAGTGCATACTCGAAAATCCCCCATTACCTGGAAAAGAGGCGAAAAGCGTTTAGCCCTGTTTGGCACGTCGGAAAAGCTCTGTTTTTCTGAGTTTCCCCCCGTTTTCGAGGTTTTCTAATTGCTTTATGGGGCCGCGCTCGCGCCAGCGCAGCCGTACCGAAGCCGGGAGTTCCCATACAAAACATCTAGCTTCAACTCGGCGGACTAAGTAGATGAACGATTAATTATTCATGTCGTCAGGCCGAACTCGCGTTAATTTTAGCGGCGATACGCCCGTAGTGACTCGGCTTTGATCTCCTGACAGGAGTACGGGTTTTCATCATGATTTGTTACATTATGAGGGCGCTGCCTTTTTTGGTGTCCCGGCCAATTCCAGTCGCCCGCGGCCGACAACCTTCGCCCCGTCCAATTACCAGACTTTCTCGTCTTTTTTCGCCCTCACCCCCCTTTTAAACTAACCAGGCGACCGGGAGCACTGGCCTACTCGAGTAGATTCATCTATAAAGCAATTCAATTGGTCATGAACGGACAGATCCAAATATATTGCTTCACTGGAGCCACCCTCCTCAGCTCTTTTTACAGCAAATATCACAAAATCTTCCTTATCCAACAAGATAACTCCGGCTTCCACTCCCAGGGAATGCAGTACCATCCCTCACATCGTCTAGGGCATTTAGTAAAAAAAATATGATAGAAATATTCCATAAACACCTACGGGTATATCATGTTCCAATACCATCCACCCATATGTACCTACGCCCGCCCCGTCCGACCAAACCCGCTAGTAAAAAAAAAGCAGAAAAAAAAAGCCAAAGGAAGTCGTGACTCGTCGGAAAAACAACCAAAGACAAAGTAAGATTGAGAGAGTTAAAAGTTAAAAAAAAACACCCTTTTGAAAAAAAGGAAAAAAAAGAGCCCCCCGTAACGCTATCGGCAAAATGAAATGATCTATCTTCGAGCAGTATAAGTATTTTGCTGTCCTTGTGCCCAATAAATAACGTAGAAAATGCAAGCCAAAGCAAGGAAGGAGACAAGAGGAAATCCGCAAAGGAGCAATTAGGTACCCGGTAGGTAGGCAAGCAAGTGGTAGCAAAGGATAGAAAAATTGTTAAAGCAAGTCAAAGGAAAGGAAAGTAGACAGTAGAAAGAAGCCATTAGCTGTGAATCCAAGTACTCAACCTTTTTTCTCCCTCATCCCCTTCTCCCCACTTCCCCATTCCCCATTCGTCCCCCCCGTAGTACACTTTTCTTCATCCAACCTTCTCAACGCCAAATCCAAACCACCAGACACTACTTTTTCTCCACCTTCTTTTTTCCAAATCCCGGAAGTCGCCACTTCTTTTTATCTTTCATGCTCCCCGTAATGCTTCCTTCCTTCTCTTCTTGTCTTACTGGTGCTTCCGGTGGCTTCTCATGGGTTCTTGCGGGTCCTCCTAAAAGACCGTCTGTCATGGCCATCGTATCCAATGCGCCTCCAAAATCTATTTCAGGCAACTGCATACTATCCGGTAGCTTGTACCTCTCCTGTGTTGTAACAGGCTTGAGGCTAAAATACGAAAGATCGACATTAAGCTCAGGTTTGGTAGGATATACCGGCCTCTCGGGAGGAGTGACAGGCTTCGGAACATGCTTCGAAACTGTAAAATCGGCTACCATGCTCTCGGAGAGTTTTGGCGGTACCGGTAAAGCCTTTTCCTGTTTAGTCGGTGATTGAGTAGGCTTCTCCTGCTTTGCCGCCAGCACGGGCTCAGCCGGTTTAGGCATCGGTATAGGAACCGGGGCTAGTTTCACTACCTCTGGTTCTGGGAGTTTCTTAACCGACTGAGGTATACTACGGCCCATGAATAAAGATTCGTCTAGTTTTTCTCCCATCTTTATCGCTTGGGTGGGCGGTCGAGGCGATGGAGTGGATCGAGAAGATTTATCGAGTCCGGGGGTACTCTCCCGTTGAGGCCTAGGGCTAGGTAGTGGAGATTCAGCGTGCCTTTCTTGTTCCTCCTCGACCTGAGTTGGCTGATGCCTGGTTTCGGGTAGCTTAACCTCCGGTTTATCAATCTGCACCCGGTTGACTTCCGGTTGCTTGGTTCCAATCTGGTTAGTTTCTGGATTTCCAACCCCAGGCCGCGCAACCTTTGATTGAGCAATCTCTGGTCCGTCAGCCCTTAGCATACTCGAAAAATCAACCATACTTATCATTGGTGCCGAGGTTGGTGGAGATTCCTTACGCCTCGGTGGCTCAGCGGGCGGTACCAAAGGCACCTCTTGTTGCCCGAGCGGAGTGGCCTCACGTTCGGGCGGCGAGGGCTGAGGAGGTGGCAAGGGCTCTCGTGGGGATGATACCTGAACCAGTGGCGATGGCTGACGTGGCGGCGACCCCTGGTGGGAGAGTCGGATTTGTCGGTGCGTCTGCCCCCCATCCGTCGATTCAACCGGTGCCGCTAGCCCTCTCAACTCTGGTCTTGACTCCGGCGAATCCGATTCGAGAGACCCCCGCCGGGGGATGAGCGGGCCACCGGGTTGGGGTGTCGGTCCGCGCTGATTCGGTTGCGGGGGGTCGGGCAAGCGCTGGTGTGCCCCCCTCTGTGAGTTTACACTGGATGGTTCAATGGGTGGGTGGGAAGATGTCTTCTGCTGAGGGTATTCTTCGATATTTGTAGGTTCAGCCCTCTGGTCTAGGGTCGGATACCCTTCGCCGCTTGTTGATGGGGGCCAACATGACTCTCCATCATACTCTTCAAACTCCGCCGACCTTCTCTGAGGACCACCGGTCTGAGGCTCAGAACTGCCGGTGCCTGGATGAGATGTCGGGGTGGAGCCTCCCGGAAGGTCAGGTGGTCCAAAATGTGACAAATTTGACAACTCCTCGGGAGGCAAATGTACCGGTGGTTGGGTATTCCCTACCTTGAGCGCCTCTGGCTGTATTTCGATGCTCAACTCTGAAGGTGCATCTGGATCCCCTAGACCCTCCTTTTTCTCGCGCTCCTGAATGACCCGTAGCAAGTCCATCAAGCGATTATCCTGGAAGCGGAGCTCATCCCTACACCCCGCACAAATGCGGATAGCGCACCACCCACAAACAAAACGATACTCTGCGGGATCGTCGCTTTTGTCGATAGTCCCAATGGCGCCACGGTGCCCCATAGTTCTGCATGCCATACAAGGAACGCTGTGGTGAAGATTGTGAACTTTGTGCATTACCTTGTGCTGGGCTATGCAATCCAGTTGGACGAGGTGAAACGGAGGGTACTTAACATAAGACAGTTCGGGGCCAGCCATCGCTTCTTCAGGTGTGGTGCTGTACGATATCTGAGCAAAGTACAAACCTTCATGGAAAAACGAAGCAGATCTCAAGGGACGGTGTACTGTGCGTTGTTGCGGAGGGTATGGATAGGTCGGGTGCTGGGGACGTTCAACAAAGAGTTGTGAATTCGAAGGGCGATGGCCTTGGGAATGGTATGGCCCAGGCGAAGCTCGAGCCTGCTCCAGATTTGGGGTCTGGCTTGGGGTGGTAAATTCCTCAGAGGAAGATTTGGTACTAGGAGTTTCTGGTTCTAGTGGGGGCGGAGACTCTGTAGATTCCAGAGATTGGGTTGTGGGAGAAGATGAGGTGTTTCCAGTTTTCGCAGATGATGACGACGAATATGACTGAGAGAAATCGCCCCCAGACCTGATGGGCCCGGGCTTCTGTGGCGGCTGGTAGTAAGCACTTTGCTGAGGAGGAGGTTGTTGTTGTCGCGGGTGGTGGAGCCGACGAGGAGGATACTGCATCTGTCGATTTTCAACCGGAAAACTCCGTCTAGAATACACCGCCGGAGTCATTGTGGCGGACGAAGAAGCGGTAGAAGCAGCCGAGTATGGGCGTACCGGTAGGTTGGATGGGGGGTAAGTGTCGCGAGTAGTAGAAGCTCTAAAAGCGGGTCCAACAGTGGGCGTTGGCGCTCTTGGTGGCAATCTTCGCAGTTGCGCACTCACGGGCTGTCCCGAGCCTGGGGGTCGCGAAGGTCGAGAAGGAAATCTCCCGCAAGGGAAATTTGCAATCTGTCGAGGAGGATGGGGAGGAGTATTAAAGTCAATAGCTATGCCCGTCAATTGACTTGTAATCGGGCCAACGGCAGCTGTCATGTCTCCTGCACTCGCTTCTCGGCCAGCACCATCAGGGTCAGCCAGAACCCTGCCAGAGTCCGACCCACTCCCCTGCCCCTTGTCAGCCCGGTCGCACTCACCCTTGTCGTTGCCATCCTCAATATCGTCGCCATCCTCAGGATGTTTCACAGTGGTAGTCTCATTAACGCCAACTTCTTCGGAGCGCTCCAACGTAGTATTACCATAAACACCGGCAGATTTGATCGTTGTGTCGTTATTACCTTGAAAATCTTCCGAGCGTTTGACAACCAATTCTCTACTCGCAGAATTTCTATTATCGCTTCCTGATTTTCCGCAATCCACTCTCCCCATATCACTAGCACTCCCACTCCCACTCTCTGACCCTTTAATCTTTGATGAGGCTCTGAAGCCGAAGCGCTCCTTCAAGCCCATTGACCTCCCAGCTCTAGTCCCAACACTACCGATAGTGCTCGTGTTATCGATACTGCCCCTAACATAACCATAGGCACCGCCGGCTCTTGGTCCCGCCTTCTTGAGACGAGACGTGCCACGAGAACGAAAAGAAGACATCCACCCAATAGACCTACCAATTCAAGCTTACCAAGTCGGCTCAGTGGCAAGGGAAGAAAATGGAAATAGGAAAATAAAAAATCGTGAGCCTAAGCTGCCTGGGCAGGGGACGGTCCAAACGGCGGAAAAGTCGGGCGATTTATTGAGAGAAATTCGTCGTCAGTTTTGTCCCCACGTCGCTAGAATGACCAAACTTATCATGCGCTACTCACGAGCCCGGAGATCCAGGTGGCAAGCTCTTCCGGTGGAAAAACGGTGCAGTAGTCACAATCTACCGAGATCTGATATCGTGAGGCCCTCAATGCGAAATTTGCAGCCTTTGAGTAGGGAAGAAGTATCGTGACTTCCCTTCCCTCCTCCAATGAGAAAAAACAAAAATGGTGAGCCGCAAAAAGACCAAGAAAATAAAAAAGGTTTGTTTCTCCGGGGAGGGGGGGTGCGGTCAAAGGAAAAAAACGAGTGTAATCTTGCAACAAGCCCCCAACAGAAGCACCTTTGTCAATCGTCCTGGATCACCGAAAAGGGATGGGGCGAGAGGAGCGTATCGCCTATAATTTCATTTTTGCCTCTCTCAACAGGAATTTCTTCCGAAGTGTGATCTTTTGATGGAGAGGAGCAAACAAACAATTGGAGTAACAAATGTCAATGGTTCGAACCAGAGACTATCTCCACCCTTTTCCTTCCCACACTCACTCCAACAGGCTACCGAATTCTGGAGGAAGGGAGGAATCGGATAGGATAGGATAGGATAGGACGGGAGTATTGGTAGGGGAGGGAGGGGGAGGAGCGAAGGTGAGAGATGGTGAGGAGGAGGACGACGAAAGAAAGAGTGGGAAGCTGGTAGGGGGGAAAGCACAACTCTACAGCGATGGAGAGACAGGATTACGACAACTTTGACGACAAACCGATCGCCAATATTCTGTATATTCATCGAACCAGGAGACAGACGGTTGTCCAAAGTATCCCGGAGTAGAGGTACTGTACCAAAATGCCCGAACTTGAGCGTGAAACACCAGTTCTTGGCATCTTCATGTCCGAATACTTATGAATGGACGAGTGCTCGTATGATACTCGAGCACCGGTACCGTATTGTCCTGACACTGATCTTTTGCTAGGGTGACTAGACCACGGCACGGCGCGAGGTTTAGTCAGTGATGGTGGTTTGTTCTGCGGGTGTGCAGTACTGTAGGTACAAGTAGACTATCGCTTCCGGCGCGATAAGGTGTGCGTGTGTGTTCAATATCATATGTGTGGGTGTGCTTGTGGGTGTGTGTGGGTGTGCTCAACTGTACCGCAGGCAGGAGTACTTGTACGGTGCGGTGGCTCAAAGGCTCGTGGAGGAACATGGTGAGACAGGAACGAGTGACGTGGAATCATGAACAAACCCCCTGCGAGCGAGCTGCGCAGCGGGTTGGCCTGCGTCTCTGGTCAATCCATCCTCTTTTGTGCCCGCTTTCTCTTTTCCTCGACGGGGGGATCCCGATCCTTCCCTCCGCTCTCTGGATACCATGTTGTACATCCCTAATAGGTACAAGTGCTCTACTCGAGTAGTGAAGTTTTTACGGACGGAGGTTCCTTCCCATCGTCGCTATTATTGTCGCCCTATCAACCTCTCCCTCCCCCTCGGGCTAAAAATAAGGAAGCGAGTCAATTGCTTGCATTGGGTGCCTGTCCCGGGCAAGAAGCACCCAAAGACACGGACTTGCGAGGAATTGGGCAAAGAAATATGTGTCTATGTGCCAATTCAAAATACTCCCCCCGTTCTCAGGTCGCTATATGCCGAGATGTTGAGGCTGGCCTTATCCCCAGAGCCAGGTCGCCAGGGTGGTACAGTACAGTACGGTACAGTATTCGCACATCGAAGGCGCAACGTCATCGCACCACCATCCTTGTTCCCTTGAATTGCATGCGGGGAGGCGAAGAAGCTCTCCGATAAGCTCCAGCCATTGTTGAACTTGTCAACTTGCCCGAGTAAAGCACTCGAGTGCAGTATCATACCAGAAAAGGCTCGAGAGCCTCTCTTCCTGTCGTGATGATCAATCAAGCGCACCACTCAGCACCTCTTTATTATATTCGCCTTCTGCATTCGTTCCCCGCGTCGTCTTTGGTTGAACAACGCACGTGTCTTGGTGACGCTTTCGTGTGAACCGTGATCCACCCTTGCCATTAGTTGTTTTTTTCTCTCGATTTTTCGCTTGCTTCTACTCGAGGACAGTGCCGGTATCATACAGTACTCCGCTGTACTCGTACTCTCTTCACATCACACCCAAGATGGTGGTGGGGGTGGTTGAAAAAATAAACAAACAAATAAGGTATAAGGTACAAATACAAGCAATACTTCAAGTGCTTGCACTTTATACGTAAAGTATCACGCTCCAATCCACTCAAAGCGGTAGTAACCCCGTGATGTTCTTGGCACTCACCCTCGCCTACCCGTGCGCTCCCCGCGATTCCCAACCACGCCAACCATTCCACTGCTCGGAGGCGAACTCCCATACTCGGCGAACACCTGCACAGTGCGTGCATCCAAATACCGGTGATGGTGTCGCGCAAAAATAAAAAATAAAAAAAATAACTCAGCACAACACAAGCAAGCTGTATCCCAACCCGTCTGATTGGGTACAACCCGTTTCTTGCTTCATTCGCCAGTCCCTGGATCCCACTGGCTTAGCTTCTCCACGAGTACCGCATGTATGGACAATGCTGTACCCGAGTACCACGCTTGCCCAGACATCCTGCCGTGCAACCGACCAACGCGGCCTGATTCAGAGAGATAACGGGGGGCGACCCAATCAGTGCCATTTTTTCTACTCTATGCGGTTACTCTGCGAGTTCTCGTAGCGAGAAGGAATTTGATTCCTCCGTGTGAAGAGGTGGTGGTGGATGGACATCTTTGTTGTTATGCCGGCTCATAGTTGATGGAGGGCGCGGTAGGGGACCGTACCATAGGAGAAGCGGAGGTTACGGCACAGCCGAGTGCAATTGGTGTATCGTCTTGTGCTGTTTGCCGTGAGTTTGTGCTGTAGGTACTGTACTGTACTCGAGTACAGTATGATACTGTATCTAGCCCGCCACAGATCGCATCGTGCACAGCAAGGCAACAGTGCAATTCAATGCGGTAACTCCAATCTAATCCGACCGCTGAAGACTCTATTGCAACGCGGCCAAACAAGCCGATATCAAACTCCTCAGCCCCCGATCCTCCTCCTCATACCATCCAAACCAATCAACAAACAGCGTGATCTATCATTCATCCCATTACCTCGACAACCGTGTTTCTTATGTGCAGTGTGGTACCGCAAATAGCTCTAGCCCCAGATCCGCTCTCCTTCTCTGCTATTTTCCTGGTGTTTGGGAAATCCCCTCTTTGAGAATGATTCGACACCAAGTAAAGCCATCGCGATATTTCCCCACACTCTCTCAAATGGTGGGGATTAAAATACGCGGAAACCGCTTCCTGCGTCCAAACTCACGCCAGACTTGTGGGCTGAAGGTTGCGAAACGCACCATTGGCTGGCACCATCCTCTCTCCTCACAATACTTCTCCAGACCACCTACCTTCACGAAAAGCCATGTAACAGTGTTGGTACGAGTCTGGGCCTGGTGCTCTTGGTAGTATGTACACTTCACTTCAACCCGCGTATGCCTTAAACGAGCATAACTGCAGACTGGTATCATACCGCGGATTTAGGGCTGCACAAACACTCGACTCAACCCACATCTACCACACACTCATACCGGCATCCTTCTCCTCTGAAGTTTGCCGTTGAAACTTGGGAAAACGCAAGTCCCGCCAAATATGCAAGCGGGCACTGTTGTCAAGTATCTACCGGTACTCGAGTACCGTACCCAAGTAGTGCAGCATACAACTGAAGTTCCGGTTTCATTGGTTCGAGATTGGAAGGATGCATGAAAGCCTGCACTGGGACACGAACACGCCGCACTTTGGCAATTACCTTCAGGTTTTATTAGGGTTTGTCTTTGACTTATCTTCCGTTGTTTTTGATTCTCCTCTGGGCTCTCAATTGGCACGGGATACCTCCCGAATGCAGTAGTTGTACCCAGGGGAAGTGCTTGTCATATCTACTCGTACTCGAGTACTGAGCACTTGCCCCAGGCCGGAGGTCCTCGAGTACTCGAGTACTTGAAAACAGGGGTTAGAGAGATAATAGTACTATCGTATACTGCAGTGAAAAATCTGTTTGCATCTAGGCGCTAATACTAAATTTACGCCTCTTTTTCTTGGACTAGAATTGACTAAAAAAAAAAAAGATTACGCCTTCCCCGCGCATTTCTCAGCCGCGCGCCACCGCCACGATCCAATCCGATTCCATTGAATTTAAAAGCTCCTAGCTCGTCTATCTCGCAACGCCATTCCCCCATCCCCGATTTCTCGGGTGAGTAATTCTGCTGAAGGGGAATACCCGTAAGTTACTCGAGTACAGTACTCGTATAATACCGTGTCCTGCTCGAGTCTAACATCAACATATTTCGAAGGAAAGTATCCAAAAGTCTACCTACCAAGCCTCTGAAAGCCACATCCAAATGTTGCGAATCTTGGCAACACGATTCCCGGACACTTTTGAAATGGGCCAGTGCAAATCATGCGTGCAGCACGCGTCTGGATACTCTAAAATTCTTGGAAAATCCGGGCACACCGAATCACCAGCATTCGAGGGAAAAAAAAAAACTTTTTTTAAAAATAATTCCTCTACTCGAGTACTAATTTTGTAAAGAGCCCCTTGTGGAGCCTCTAATAACCCTCATCATTTCTTTTGCGTCTTGAATCGACAGCGGGAACCATGTTGCAGCAAGCCATTTGATGAAGATGTGCAACATCCTCAACTCAGACTCCAACCAGAACGACTTCATGCATCTTAGGCAAACACAAGAATGATAGACAAGTTCCAACCTACCATTTAAGTGACCTCGCCGGAGGAGGTTCCAATTACACCCTCTCGAAAAGATTCTGTGTATTCCCAATTTAGATTTCAGATCAACTCGGCCGCCTGCGCAGGTCTTGGTTATCGGGAACCATACCGTACCAGTAAAGGAAGACTCCAGACTCAAGCCAATTACCGTGGACAGTTGTGGATCCATCCATTCCCTAGCTAGTGTATTGCCCGGATCCACCCACCCAGCACCCCTATGAACACCTGCCCACCCACTGGGAATAATCGCCCGGTGTGTAACGTGGGGTTTCAATAGCATTCGATCTTCACCCTGATTTGATTGGACTTGTCCTGTGCGCGGATGGACTGGGTGGGAATAGGGGCTGGGGTGGCGACTTGGGAGGTTCCGGACGAAAAGGAGATTTGCTAATCTGGTGCTTGGCCTCGCTCCTCCAGATGTTTCGGTCCGTTTCTGGTTTCATGGTCGCTCACTCGCTTCTGTCGCTTGTGGCTCCTGGGGGTATACAGTACCGGTGCGGTATCTACTAATTACCAGTGAGGCAGGGTCCGGAAATGGAATGCTAGTGAGTTACGACAACGCCTGTGGGTTGTTGTCCGAGTACTGGCACAGAACCGGAGGCGGTACTACCGTGTTGAAGACAGTGACGGAACGGGAGATATGCTCCACGGTACTTGCACATAACTCATTGACTGGAGCAGCGGTAGCGCATAGCTGTCTGACGCCCGGGTTTTCGGGAATAACTGCAATAGACAAACCGTTTTAAAATTTGTTGCTGGGGTACGGGTACGAGTGCGGTAGGGACACTGTCGGGAACAGATTACTGAGACCGGTTAATGGAGTAGAGGTTTGTTCGAGATTTAATGACGGTATGATTGGTGCGAACCCTAGCCCTGATCACCGCTCAGCACTCACCTCTGTTGGTGTTGTGAGGTTGGTATTTTTTTTTTTTTTACTATGGGTTATCATAATGCCCATTACGGTGATGGTCATAGCGGTTGTTTATCACATCCGCTTTTGAAAGGAAAGTCTGCTGAATGTGGTGTAGCACTAATACGCGTCTTAAATCGCTTCGTAGCATTGAGTCCTAAAAGGTACGCTATTGCTTGACGAACCGGTGGCAGCAAAAGAGGCAACTGCTGGGAATTTGCGAACCTGCGTTGGTGCCGGGGGGCTCCCCATTAGCCGTTCGTTGTCGTTGTCAGGAGCGCGCAGTATTCCCATCTATGGTACTAAGTAATCTACCAACTGCCTAGCCCGCCAGGACGAGACGCTCCACATCCGCGCTTTCAACATTGCATGTAAACCGAAAAGGCGCGAAGCTCAGCATTAACGGCAGCGTTTCACTTGCTCCGGATTTGTTCTCGTTCCGGTAATACAGCGAGTGGTAGGGACACGACGTACCGGGCGTGATGGGTAAATGATACTCGGGATGCCTCGGGGATCCCACCGCGGCCAATCCGGTGGGGGCATGGAAAGATTATGCGATCCTATATTTCTGTTTCCCAGACCCCCCCCCCGAACCCCAGTCCTGTATTATTTTTATATTTGCTAGTGTGCTACTCGTGAGGTGACATGCGGATTGTGCGGACATGTGTAGCTGGATGGGGAGAAACGAAGCTTGATATTCTACTATCACAATAATTATAGGGACGAGTGCGGGTTTATACCCCCACAGAGAAGGGAACGAAAGGAGAGAAAAAGAAAAAGGAAGGAAAGGAAAGACCGGAACCGGCGATATACGAAAAGGTAGGGGAAGGGGGAAGAACCGAGGAAGAAGGGGGGATAAGGGATGGTACATAAGAAAACGGGATATCGTAGTCGAATGAGGCATAGATAGTGGTGAAGTTGAGAGAAGAACGGAGAAGATAGGAAAAAGCCAATAGTAGCCTAAAGGAGAAAGGGGCAGCGGGGAGAAGACTGGCAGTGAAAGGAGCGGTGGGAAAAGAATGGTGGGGGCCGGGGGGGGCGGTAGTGAAGGAGTAGTGGGGAGAAAACTGGTAGTGAAAGGAACCAGCTGTGGAAACGAGCGGGCCCGAACGGCGGATAAACATTAAACCCGGGAGATCAATCGAGTGATCGACGGTGACCGCGGAGCTGGCAAAACGAGGGAAGTAGGTGTGCTTGAATGGGTTGAGTTGCACGAGGACCATTTTGTATGTGCGGGAGGGTTTTTTCTTCCCCTCCTGCAAGCAAAAATACAAGCCGGGAGGTGTTGGCGGGGGTAGGTAGGCGAGTGATTCGACTCGCCGTTCGCAATTGGTAGCCATCTGTCCTGTTCTTTGACCTCAAAATCAGACCCAGGCCGTTGAGAAGTTTCCGGTTGATCCATGTGCTCCCGTTCGTTAGGGTACTGTAATCTAACTTCACCCTCTAGGTCTTTCGAGGGGGAAGCCGGCATAATAATATTATGATGTACTGTGCTCTGGGGGAGGATCTGAGATGCCCGCTGTGGGATGTGCTCGTTAAAGTGCAACAAAAATTTGATTTAACACCCCTTATCGAGAGCGGTTGGAGGCGCCTGAATGATGGGGACAGTGTCTGTGAACTACTTATTTTGGCAAGCTGGATGGATACTGCTCTCGAGTGTCATATTGACATATTACTTGGTGCTGGTTTTGTAACAGGATTTTTCCGTCCTGATAGAATTTTCAAAGCTCTGTCGTGATCTACCAAGGAATTTAGCAAAGTGTGGTGTACGACCATCTCTACTCATCCGCCAGGGTTTATTATCCACTACTTAGATAGTATGATACCTTCATGACTCCCTCACATCCTCTCGAGGAAGCTAGCGGGAGAGGAGTTTAGGGATCTTTGTTTTTCGTGTCTGGGTTGATATCGTCCAGTTCTAGAAACACCTGCAGGATTCTTTGTGCCTCTGCTAGGAGTCCATGCTATTACAGTATTACTTTTGTCACAAGTTAGCCTCGGATCCTATTCCTTGGTCCTAATCTAGCAGATGCCATCTGTAGGAGTGCAGGACATGCTGTTACCTGGAGAATAAGCTAATCTTGGCGCTAGTTTGTATGGGTCTTGGCACTAAGCTGTCTAGATAATAATAAAAACGTCCAGTAGAGGTATCGTGGCCACTCTAAACCCGAGGAGCCTAGGGATGCCACGAGCCGAGCCGGCTCGTGAACAACACTAGCTACAAGTGAGTTGGCCATTATGGAACAGTATGGTTACATCCTCTTCTACCTATCAAGAGGGTTCCGAAGCTAACTTTCTAGGACGCGGTACGAAATAAAAATCAAGCACGCATATTCTGTCAGTGGTATACGGATATCAGGAATACTGGGAATAAGGCGAAATCCAAGCGTTCTACCGGCATGGGCCGTCCCAGAGATCAATGGAAACGGCAGGGAGAATCGAAGTACTGGATCAATCTAGAGAAAAAGGGCCGGAAGAAGAAGAAAAATACTAAGTGCGACTAGTGGGATCTAGGGAGACCGCTGAAGCGCCTGACGGATAGAGGGGGCGTAGCTGCATGGGGGAAATCATGTACCCCTAGTTCATGAGTTTTTTAGGACCCTGGAAACTTCTGTTGTGTCCCTGGACATATCCTGGGGGTGTTTTATTATCACTGGTAGTCCTTTGGGAATGTGAGCTATAGAAGGGGTTGTGTCGGATGGGGGAGCATTAATACTGCCCACTCATGGTGTGTCACTCGTGGCTCATGGCGGGTGGGCATAGGGTTGGTGAGGGTAAGTTGTTCTAGGGGATATAGTTGATTAATGGGCGCGGTATTGGTCTGGAAGGGCTTTTAACACGCTTGCAGGTGAGGAATGGATTGATCATTGAAGTCATATTCATTTCGTGACAGGAAATGAGATCGTAAGCGGGTAGCCTACAAAAGCAGGCCATAAGACAGCAAAACCACAAACAGAGTAGAAAACACATGAAGGAGCGTAGGGTTGTGCGAAATCGGTAAAGAAACAGTCCAATCCCCACACTTCCGTGTCCCTAAGATCTCCTTCAGATCCACGTGACCCCTCACTTCTAATACACACTCAAGAACTTGGCCCCCTCTGGTGATAACTTGATTCGAAACTCGGCTTCTTCGCGGTCCCAATCTTCTCCCCAACAAGGTATTTGGTTTCCTTCTCAGCAGTGATTTTGACCTGACTTCCCTTCTCAAAAACGAGTATATAATCCGACCCTCCAAACTGGAAATACGAAAGCTCCTGCCCCTTCTTCACCTCTTGCCCCTTCTCAACTGACAGTCTTACCGACGAAACTTGTGCCATCCCGACGGGGAGCATAGCTACCAACCCAATCGGGGAATCGATAACGATGCACCCACGCGCCTGCAAGAATTGGTAACCGGGCGTATCTGGCGCATTCAGACCCCCCGCAACCGTACTTTTTTCACCGGGGGCTATCCCATCCCCGTACTCACGGCGGATAATGTTCACATCGGTCTTGCCTTTGATCATGCAACGGCGCATGGCGAACATGTTTCGAGTCGCTTCTCCGTCCTCGTCGAGTGAGGTTGGGTCAGTGACGATGACAACTTCCAGGTATGCTGATCCCTGGATCACCTTTGCCTCGACGATGGTTCCAGGGACGGGCGCGTGCAGGCGATGGTAGTCGGTTGTATTGAGGAAGGAGTGCGTGAAGGTTCCTCCCGCGAATCTGTCGGCGTATTCGCTGCCTTCCAGTAGCTCTTTGATGTTCCAGGGCACACCCTTTACGAAGAAGACATTGTTCTTGTCGTCTACATCCCACTTGCCGTCAAAGACCGAGTCGGCGCCGCTGACGATGACCTCTGGGTTGTCGGGGTCATCCGGGTCGCGCTTGCCAGGCTTGACATGTCGGGCAAAGAACTCGTTGAATGTTTGCCAGTCTCCCTCGGGACGCACGTAATCTTTCATGTTGTACGGGGGAGAATCGTAGAATGTTTCAATGGTCTCGGCATTGATCGAGTCAGTGGTGTCGTAGAAGGCCCCGAGGCAATGTGCGTAGTCGGACATCCATTGCGAGAGGATAGTTAGCCGCTTGTTGGCTTGGTTGGGGAGGACCTCAGATTGGAGATTCAATGTGGTGCGCTGTCCCAAGATCCAGTAGAAGAGGCAGATTTTGTTGTAAACTACTTTGCCGGTTTCGTCCTCCGCTGGTTTCCAGAAAAGGAACTCGTTGATGTCGGCGAGGTAATCCTCCAGATTGTTGATGTCTTCGAGGCCAGGGGCCTTTGCCCTTTTGGCATCAGCGATGGCTTGGTTGAAGTTGAGAATCCAGTCGTTCTCCTTCATTAGCCGATGGAGCTGCCTGACTATTACCTGCCGAGGGTGGAGGGGAAGCGTTGCGGCTAGAATTTTTGACATTTAGAGAATTTAGGGATAGATGGGTATAGATGTAGTAGTGAGCTTTCGTTCAATTGATGGTTGGTTAAGAGGAGGTGTTTGTGATTGTGGAGAAGGCGACCTTTTGTAACCGCAGAGATCGCTCGTTCTCAGAGATCATTGACACCGGCTTCTTGGGGAGAGGGGCGCCAAACACCCCGCGGCAACTCTGGGAGGTATTGAGAGCGGGGTTCAGGAGGTGTCGTGAAGATGTTCGTCTTTGTGACCACCTCTCCAGAGCCGTGATAATGCGGTTGGGCCTGATCGAGCTTTTCCCGGATGATCCTTTACTCTGTCACATCCAAACGAATACATCTTTCACCATTTCCGGCATCAGTTTCCTCCACCACTACGACCTCATTGGATAAAACCACAAATATAGTACGATGCCCTGCGAGCCATACGCGCTAGCAGCCTCAAGCCTGCCTCCTCTACTTTCTGATCTGAGCCCAAAATCGGTTCATTAATTAGAATTAGCCTATCATTGCGTTCTCGGTTCAAGACAGCTGCTGGGAGTGATGGGGGCAATAGCAGGATATTTCGAAATACGACCCTATTGGTAATTGAGAGCGCAATTATCCGTTGTCCCCACTCTCGATTATAGATACGACGTAATGCTCGTAGACTAACTGTTAACCCGCACATTGCCCAGAGTGTAGGCTTCTGATAATCTCTATAGCTACCCGTGATGGACGCACCTCCGGGGGGTGTCGCAGCTGAAACGTTGAAAGTCCTTCGTGGAAATACCCTTGTATCACGAGTAGGGCCGCGTAGTGCATCACCCCGCACTTATACAAGTAAATGCGGAGGCTAATGCGGGGATCGAATGCAAGGGTGCTGATCTTATACGATTACTCTGGTTGGTGGTTGTGCAACAGCATCCATTGGGATTGGTCAGGGATTGCGCCCGGCAAAGCGTGGTAGTCTAATGAAATCGATGTAGACTTAAACAAATAATTTTAAATTTCTTGGGGGAGGCAATTAGCGGGATCATAGATTACTCCAGAACGCTTAATAGAGTGACCGCGCCCTGTGCATAAACAGAGGATTGAAGTTTGAAGTCTGAAAGGCTTGGCATTCATGCCCGGGGAATAGTGAAGAATACGCTATGACACAAACTTTCTTGCTGTGAAGTAGTTTTTCTTCCCTTTCAAACACTAGCCAAGAGTTCCAACTTCCCTTCTAACTTTCGCCTCAGGCCGGCGGTCACTCAAATGAAGCAGAGTCTTGTTCAAAATTTGAAGATGCTGCAAGTTTGATTGGCACGAACCCTAGCCTTAATCATCGCTCAGCACTCACCTCTTAAGGCGTTGGGGGAGGGTATCACTTTTTACTACGGATTAAAGTTTGTCATAGTGACTGGTCATAACGGCTGTTTACCCTGTCTGCTTTCCAAGGAAATGTAACTGCGAAATGCAGTTTGACATCCTAGACCTAGAGGCTGGCTACATACAACCACCAAAAATCCCGGCTTACGGCGAAATCAATTTCTCCACTCCACAACTAGGTGGGGGTGGAAATCAAATAAGGGAAGCTTTAATGAGCTTCAAGTAATTTACCCGTAAAAAAAAAATGAATATTAAAATGCTTGTTTCTGGATCTACCAAGTCACCTGAAGTGATTGTGATTGCGGGATTTACCATTTCTCAAAAACCACAATACCTTAGGAGTTGAATATCTGACAAGTTGTGCTCTTGTATCTTGAGAATCCGTATTTTAAGTAGTAAAGCTGTAGGTTTAGTAGGTCGGTCTCGGGAGTAGACCTCGCTGTCTGCTACTTTAGTAGTAATAAGCTTATTTCTAGATCACTTGCTATCTAACTCCTACCATAGTTCAAGCCACCCTTGGAGACTCAAAATATGAACTCTTTCTCTCTTACGAGACAATTTCTCAATCTCAAGAGAGCCAGTCATGGACGCTACCAGAATAACCATGTCTTGGCACTAGATTTGAAAATGGAACAATCAAGTAGGAGCGATAACCTGCCCTTGGTGGACCTCAATTGCTTAGTCACAGAGCTCTTGTTTTTATAGCCTTGCTACCTGATGTTGTGCTGCTACTAATTTTTCAACCTTACTTTTTAAAGACATGGTCAATGAGATATGGTCAAGTCAAATTTAGTATTTTGTGTGTGAGCGGTGGCCGGCTTCGGTCGGAGACGTTAACTTATGCCCAAAATTCACTAAGAACGCCTTCTTCGGCAACGCCCGGTTCCGAAGTACCATGGTATTTCCTGAAATTGCTTTTATTTAAGCTATTTCAAAAATATCATAGCATCTCCTAGAATAAATCTGCTCGGTGGTCCCGGTATTTTTATAATATTATTATTGTGGTATTTTTCATTTTTCTAGAGCTCCCTTATAAGATCATGATATATATACCAAAAGCCAATTTCTCACAGTCCCCCACAAGAATAGGATTTCCCACAAGGAATGGGTGGGACCGGCATTTTAGTTGGATTTGTGAAAAAAAGGGTGGTGGTTTAAAATGAAAAAATTTATATTCTTTTTATGCCCGTAAACAATAAACCTGATATTATAATCAATGGGCAGACAACCCTGTGCACAGTACTACACGGCCATGGACTCAACAGAAACCTAACTATATCCCAGGACATAATTTCGGATAAGTATTTTAAAACACAGTTGAATTTCTGTCCCACTGCGCTTTGAAATATTGTGTTTGGGGTAACTCCGGTTCTATATGGTTTTCTGAGTTCCCCGGCAGCCAGCGTTTTCAGGGGTGCCATGTGATATAGGTTTAAAATGTGAGAGAATGCCATCAAGGAACTAATTATTGCTCTGCTATTCAAGGCAAGAATATTTATTTTTCCCCGTTTAGCCTAAACCACAATCACATCTCAGAAAATACGTGATTTTAAAAACACCATGATATTTGCCTCAGCCAATCACGCCCCCAATTAATTATTGTAGAAAGATATAGAATAAATGCTATGAAAAAAAAAGCACTATGGTGTTTCCGGTATGCCGAGTGGGGCATAGATTTTTAAATCGCTCATACGATAGCTTTTGATCGATCCCAATTAAGAAGTTCGGTTTACGAATTTTTCCGATTGCGGCTCCGAAAGTGCTAGCATGCTTTAGTTGTCTCTAAAACAGCAGTGTTTCTGGGAACAACGGCGCAGTAGTGCTAAAGGGCACATCAACTAGGGGGGGAGTCCGCGTTAAAGGGTGGAGTCTCCCGTTGGAAGGGTGGGTTTGATGGTCCGAGCCCCCAAGCCGCCACCCAGGGAAACCGGGTAGGAGTCGTTCTGTGTTCGAGATGCTCCCAAGGGTACCGAGAGAAGAGGGGAATGTGTGGCAATAAAAAAACTAGTTCTGTGGGAGGTAAAGAGTGATGATTGACCTGATAGCACCGCTATTGCTGAAAGAACCGGTGGTAATTGGTAGGGACAAAAATGGGAACTGCCGACCACTTATGAGCCTGCCCTTTAACCGTTTGTTGTCATCAGGAAGGCGCAATATTCACACACAATGTGAGCAATCTACCCACTGTATCGTCTCCCCGTGTAAACGGTTCCGCATCTGCGCCCTCAGCATTCCGTGTAAGCCGGAAAGGTGTGAAGCTCGGCATTGGCGGCAGTGTCTTGCATACCCCGGATTTGTTCTCGAGTTCCGGTAATACAGTGTGTGGCAGGGACACGACGTACCGAGTGTGGCGGATCTATGATACCATCGACGCCTCGAAGGGGTTGGCATGGGACGTCTGTGAAAGGATAAGAAGTGCGATATAAGCAGCAGTCTCCGATGAAATTAAAGGTGACTAAGAGGCAACAAAATCCGGTAAATTTTAAAGCCCGGTATAAGCCGCCACAACCAATCCAGTGGGGGCATGAAAGAATTATATGATACTTGTGCTTCCGCGACTTTCTTGAACCCCAATCTCATATGGTTTCTTAGAAAAATCTACTGGTGTACCATTCGCGAGGTGACACGCGAATCCCTAAGTGTGACTGGGTGGGGAGAAAGAAGCTTAATTTTCTATGATACTATCATAATAATTATAGGGACGAGTGGGGTTTATACCCGCACTAAGAAGGGGAGGAAAGGAGGGGAAAAGGAAATAAACAAAATAAAAGTCCAGAACCGGCGGCAT